>JAAGAY010131944.1:0-25982 GCA_011801015.1 Ardeotis arabs
GGGGGGGGGGGGGGGGGGGGGAAGCGGGAGGTGCGCGTGCCCGTTCCCGCCTTTTGCGGGTGCTGCGGGGCCGCTGCCGTCGGCCTTCAAACTGATGCGGAGTCGCCAGGCCCGCACAAAGCCCGCACAAAGCCCGCTGATCACCCGTGCAGCCCCCCCCTCTTCCCGCTCGTCGCTGAGAAAGGTTCCGCCCAGGAGCTGAGGAGCGGGCGAGGGCCTCCGGTTGGCTTTACCCGCACTGCAGGCGTGGGGGGGAGAGTGTGAGGCGAATACAGATTAGCGAAGGTAAGGGAGGGGTGTCTGAGAGCGGGTGCGGAGCCCACCAGATCCTCAGCAAAGCCCTCAGCGAGGATATTTTGCAGAAATACCGCCTCTAGGTGATAAAAGCTGCCCAACCTCCTAGTTCGGCCTAATAACGTCTGTGAAAGTATCGGTTACTGGTACAACTTACCATTAAAATGTGTAATTATGTTCCCTTTGAAAATGCCTCACTGCACATGCAAAACAGTAACTAGTTCTGTGAGTTTAATATAGTTTGACTGCTTTGATTTTTTTTCCACCATTAAAAGCAATTAGGTGAATGCATTAGTGTGGAGTACTAGTCACTGGTGTTAAGTATTATTCCCCAAATTTGATACAGATAACTAGACTGGGAGCTTTGCTATTAATATTCAGCAGGGAATGCATTGAGCAAATTAGAAATGCCTACAATAACAGGTTATCACAGAAACGCTGGCAAGCTGATGGTGCAAATATGTGAGGAGAAATGAATCATCCAAAATCCGTAGCCAAAGCTCCATGTAAATGGCCCTGTTTTGCCGTCATTTATGTGGCATTTGGGTTTCATAGAACATTTTGGCAATTCGTACAAGTATGTCATAGAATTTATAAGCAAATTGTATTCCGCCTTTCCAAAAACAGCACACAGCAGACTGGCAGGCATGAAAGGGGCTGAATTCCTAGAAACAGGGTGGAGATCAAGTTAAAGGAGCAGACTTTGCCAAAACAAGCAACTTCAGCATAGGCTTCTCTTCCAGGAACGCACAGAAGCCAAAGGAGGAGGGCAGGTTCAGCGTGTGGCACCATTTAGACATGTCATCTTAAGCTCCTTAGTTTTGGCACATTTGGGTCTGTTACCTCAATTAATGCTAATCATACTCATTCATAGAAATCGCAGGATGTGGGAGGTACAAATGCCTAGACTGACAGATTTTCTAACATACACCAGGATTTCTATAATTGGCACGATTTTCTGTAATAGCATACTCCATACAGTCATATTTCCAGTCCATAACTCTTAACGATGCAGTATGTATTGCCTGAGTACAGGTCCAGATCTTATTACTGGATGTACAAGTCGTGAGGTGGTGGTTCTTTTCTGCGACCTGGAAGATCTGGATTTCATTCCTAGTTCACTTCCTGGGTTCATCTGAGCAACCATTTTTCCATATTCCATCTTTCCAGGTCCTTATAGGTACGGCAGGGATAATAGAAGTCGCAGGAACAATGGGAGGCTAAGTAAATGAATGATGCTGTAATTAATGGGCCACATATGTAGATCGATTAAAAAAAAAAAAAAAGCCACTGTTCTTGTACTTTTTACCCAAGTGTGGGATTTGATACTCATTAAATTCTTAAAATTTGGGGGTTTTTTTCTTGTTCTACACAAATCTTGCTAAAAAAACCCCAGATCATCTGGATTATTTTATACTTGCATAAATAGCTGTGTAGGAAAAAAAACCCCACCTGCCGCTCTCATTCTTTAATCTCAGGCCACCTCATGGATTTCTTTTCCCTTTTTGTCTGAATGTTCATTTTTCTTATTCAATAAAATTGAGTAAAATGAGAAATCCTGTTCGTGAACTGCAACTTTTTAAAACGGAAAAATTCAAAAGTTGATGAAATTTATTTGTTTACCCTTGCCCATATCCCATATGTGTGATTACCCAGTTTTCCACGACGTGAAGGATGTTCTTGAGTAAAAATAGCCGTTTAGTTCTGCTGAAGGGCTGGCACACAAAAGGTTGGTTGAGTCCACGTAATACAATCTCCCTTTCCATTTAAGCGATTATTAACAGCGTAGGTTCTGTTTCCTAGTTGTGGCTGGCCTGATTAGAAAGAAAATTCGGTACTTAGAAAGAAAATAAGGAGGAAATAAACAAAACCTTCATTTTCATAACCCATATACGCTTAGCACAGGAGTGACGCATGTGGTTAGCACTGCTTACGCCTTACTGCTAACTATATAATCCCTGTAAATATTTATAATACAGCTGTTATCAGTGTAAACATACAGCTTAGTCATATGTTGACCCATCATGAAAAAGTGACATTGAGATCTTTCCTTTGCTTAACAAGGTTTAAACAGGTTTTAGGAGCAGCAGAGCAGGTCTCAGAATGCTCATTTTTTCTGAGATGTATACCGAGGCTTTTCAACAGGAAGTAATTGGGAAGGAACAGCCTGCTATGGATGCAAATTAAATCCATATCTGAATGATATTTTTTTAATTAATGCTGGGAATCTGATAGCAGCGTATTTGAAGCACTGTGTATGTTAATCTTGAAGGAACTAGTTAGGACTAGCCTAGAAATGTAAGAAGAATGTCAAAGCATGGCTCTAGTCAAGGAACTGTGACTTTCCTAGACGGTCGGTACGTGACAGTGTTTACAAACAGCGGAAGAAAAGAGAAGCAGCAAGCCAGAATTCGATACATGGAATATTATGAGCCAGAAAATTAAGAAAATACAGATGATTAAAGGATCGGTTTAAACGTGTTCTTAGTTTATATACAGCTATTGTGCCGCTGCTACCATTCTGCTTCTGAAAACAGCATAAGGCTTTGGAAACTGCAGAGGCAGGCCCTTCTGAGACATCCGTACGGAAATATGATCTGATAACAGATGTTTGGTATGAATTCAGGGCTTACTCCTTTGGAGTCTTTGATCTGACATTGACTTTCTCTTCGCCGTGTAGCCCACCCGTGCTGACTTTTCCTTCGCTGGTGGTGTACTTTCTCCGGTTCAGCTGCCATCGTCACCAACGCTGTAACTTTATAATACAGTACGGACAAAAGGAGTGGAAAATGTAGATGTTTTCTCTCCAGCTGATAAAGATAAAAAGGGATAGATCCTGGAGGTTCTCGATCTCTTCGTATCGTCTGCCGGAAGGAGAAGAAGAAACATCTGGTTAAAAATAAAAGAGTGTATTGGTCTGAACGTGGGCCGGAAGAAATTTGTCTAACATCAAAAAGGTTTCATAATACTTAGTGCCTTTGATCTTCTAGTCACCTCCTGCTTACCCAGATACTTCCACATTGCATCGAGAGACTTGAGCTCAACCAAAGCATTTTCCTCCTCAAAAGCTGTTGTATGTGATCAGAAGAGAACAGAGTAGACCAAAAGGCGATGTTAGGGAAATGAATGTGTGAAATATGCCAGGAAGATGGTACCAGGCAACCCCTCTACGCAGCTAGAGGGCTTTCTAAAAAAGTTCTCAAAAGCAAGGAGAATATAATTTGAGATCACTAGTGAAAACAAGCTACGATGCAAAAAGTTACTGGTTATGGAATAACAAGACAGCAACCTCCTGTCATCTAAATTTTACTTTAAAAGATGTATGTGCAAACATTTATTTCCTTTTGCTTGGCCACAGGAATATTAAATAATCATTACTAGAACAGCCTGAAAGTTGTTAACTGTAATAATACTATAGGCAGAAAATACTCTGTTGAATACAGTTCTTTTGTCAGCAGCAACGTAATTTACATCTCATCATTCACAGTTTATACAAATCGTGAAATTAAAGTGTATTCTCCTGGCAGGGAACTTTTGTTAATACTGTAGCTGTGAAAAAATTGTGATTATTTCCCATTTCTCTAAAGCATTCACATAATGTTCTCCTTTGTGGAAACATGGGGTTTGGTCCAATTTTTTATTAAATTTTAACCTTGATGGCAAGGATGTATCAGGAATCTAGTGACGTCTTTGTGTGCTCCATTGGCCTGCAGGATGCCAGGACAAGGGAAGCAATGCGCTCCCCCAGGGAGATGAAACGTCGATTTGTAGTATTCCCAGGTTCCCAGCTCTCAAAGTCAGGCTAATCCGAGGGCAATACTGAAGGGCTTTATCTGGCACTCCTTATAAAGAAGGATTTGTCAAAGATAGTAAAGGAATTTCTCCAGAAATTACGTTAAGCCACTTTTTGGAAGCCTTTCCTTGCTCTGTATTTTCTCATGGCTATATGAGTAGAATTTGGGGTTTTGTCTTTTTATGCTAACCTTGGTTCTGCACCATATATGCTCACAACTCTGTCCCCTGCAGAGAGGCTGAGAGGCAGAGGCCGGGCGGGGAAGCATTTGGAAGAGGGGCTGGCATCAGTGGAAGACTGCTCCTAAAATTTTACTTCACGATTCAGTCTTTTCATTTCTGTTTTCATACGATAAACGAAGCTGTACTTCCCTTGGAAGTTTGAATCCCAGAAGTAGTGAGGAGGCATAGTAGGTCATAATATTTGTAATATGATATTGAAACGGGCCTTGATGGTTTGGTTTTGTTTTTTTTCTTGTTTCTAACTTAATGGGTTTTCTAAAGCTGTCTTTAACATGCTGAGTTTTATTTAACAAAGCTAAGCCTAACAAAGGCATCTGTCATGGCCTAGAGTGGACTGACAGGCACTAATTGCCCTGACCAGCCTCACCTGGGTTCCCCTACCCAGAAGCCCCATTTAAGGTCAGACCTAGGTGCTTGGGCCCTGCTGAGCTGAGCCTGGCCTCTATGGGCTGCTGGCTCAGTCCAGTCATCCTGGAGATGCGTCTGGTCCGGATTTTTTTTTGGCTTTGCCCTCAACCTGCCTCATTGCTGTTGGCTGCCTTGTGGTCTGGGCTCTTGGTTGAACCCAGCTGCCGCCCCTGGACCTTCCCTCTGTCCCTTCCTTGGGTACCTTGGAGCTGGGCCCCCTTCACATAGGTTGTTCCGGAGTAGGAGAGGGGTGAAAATTCTATGATTTGATATTCAAGGAAGTGAATCTGAAAGTGGCCGTTCAAAATTGGTAAGCTCTATCAAAGCATTTTAAAAATTTTCTTCATTGTTGGTTCTGTTTATAAAACGTTCTGTAGGAATTACGAAGCTGCTGTAGAATGGAGAAGAGTAAATGAAATAAAGAGTGAACTGGCTTTCTATAGAATTTCAGGATTTTTAGCATAGACTATGGATTATACTCAAACTAAGTAGAACTACTGAGTATCACCAAGCCTGGGCGCTTGTATTTTGTAGCTGGGTGTTACTCAAGTTCAACTCAGGAGAAACTTGACTCTAACCTGGCAAATCAGAATTTTCTGGCAAACATTTGACCAGCTAGTATAGATGAGAAATGCAGACAAGCTTTCAGGCGTGCAAGCTTTTATTCAGCTCTGAAATAGAGGCAGTGGACTTGAAAGTTAACTAAAAGTTGAGAGCTGTGTTTCTTTATTAGTTTTGGAGCATGCTGGAAGTAGCACAGAGCAGCTGAGTGGAAATAACTGGTGAGTCTGCCAGGGATAATGCTTTTTCTTACGTACGTAGAGGAAACAAGCATCAGCCTCTAGGTTGGTTCAAATAGCAAGTTTCACCCTGTTTTTGCAGTAGCGCTGCGGTAGCCATAATGGTCTCCTCAGGAGAGAGACAGAAGCGTGCAGACAGACGTAGATGGAAGCCTCCCTTCAGGCTGGGGTTGCAGTGGGAGATGCCTCCACGTTGTTCTTCTGTCACTGGCCCTCACGACGCGCGGCTGAGGAGTGGTCTGCCGCGGTGCTGTCGCTGTGCAAACGGGTTGCTCCAAGGGCTGGAGCAGGCAGGGTTCACATCATCCTCTACGTGTGCCGAGAGGAGGCAGGCCAGCTCCCAGCTGGAACAGGTAATACAGCCCCGGGCTGTCCTGTCCCACAGGCCATCTCCACAGCGAGAAGCCCCTGCTTTTGGAAGCCCACCACTGGAACAGAGCAGAGGTTGGGGCAGAGGGCTTGTGATTGGCGTGGAATGAGTACTGATGAGGGCGTAAAGATAGCGCTCAGCCATCTGCATGGGTGTTTATGCAAACTTTCCAGGACTTGTTCAGGTTTCTGGGGATCTTCCAGCTTTCTAGGTAGAAGGGCAAGTTTTTCAGCCGTTAGTGAGATGAACCCTCCCACTTCTCAGAGTCAAAAAATTCCCATGGGGATTGCCCCGGGGACCTCTTCCTCCTCTCCAAAAAAACTTTCTTGCAAGAGTCTATTTGCAGCTTTTTGTTTCAGCAGCTGAATAATATATATTTCTGCTACCTGTCACATTTATTTCAATTATTCATTCTCTGGTTTAGTTTTGATCTATGTCCAATGAGGTTGAGAAATATCTTTTGTAATTACTTTCCTTGTTCTCTTTACTGGTTTTCCATCTGTAAAATAATGGTCTCTGGCAGCTTTTTGGCTTTTGGCGTTGAGGAGTACCTAGATCAGTTACAGCAAGGTGACTCAGCGTTCTGCGCCGCCACTTGTGAAGATTTCAGCCAGACCTTCGCTTGATTAATGAGCGTTGGCCTATTCTTGAGATAAATTCATGTTGGATTTTGCCCAAGGGCTACAGAATGGGCACTCCAGGGAATTTAGCGGAAGAAATTTGTACTTGAAATGACTTTTCTTTGAGATCTGTTTACTTAATGGTTGCTTGCTTGAAGGTAATACCACTGATAAGGAGGAAAAGCCAGTCAAAAATGTAAAGAGAAGTACATTCATTAGATTTTTTTATTTTTTTTCTTCTCCTGGTTGTGTATTAAAGCCAGTTTTCTCTCAGAGGAAAGATTATATGGCAGACCCTGTACTTGGCCAAGTCTCTGAGGAAGGTGGGAGCTCACAAGATGTTAGCTGGCGTTTGTGACGCTGGGGGGCTTGGCAGCGCGCACTAGTCCCCCTCCTGCCGCTGCCAGAGCTGCTTCCCTCAGTGATGACTGGCGTACCCGCGCTGACCACCAGCCAGGTGTATGAGCACGTTTTTGGTTGGTTTCCTGAAGAAAAATGACTGTGTGGCCGTCTTACCGACATGCTGGCCTCCCCCAGTAAGTTCAGAACCAACCAGTTTTGGTCTCATCCGCCAGAAGTGCGGGTTCCTCGCGGGTTAGGAGGCTTTAAACCATTAGGAGACTGGAAACCATTGGGTTGGAAATGGGAGGCAGGGAGGGAGAGGGGTAAACAAGTAGTATGTAGGGAATGTGCCAGGGAGCTGACGGTATTAGGATTGAACCTGATCTTTACAACAGGCCATCAGGGTTAATTTTGCTGCTATTCATGATTTCTACATGTACATAAGAAGCTGGATACCTGTTTTGATGCACTATTGGGGAGGATTGTTGAAATATTTAAAATACTTAGCAAAAAAAAACCCCTACCAAGTATATAATCTATGCAGTATTTGAGTACTTCTGTTGGTCTGTCAGAAAAAAAAGTGTTTCTCTGAAGGAGTCGTATGTGATTCTGCAAACCCCAGGTTCATTTGCGGAAGGAGGAGAAATAAATGGATGTGTGCACAAAAAAGTCAGTATACTGACATGAAGAAAGCAACGGAAGACAAAACACAATCTGTGTGTTTTTAGCATATCTGTCAATCTAAAGTAATAATAAATAAGTAAACAGAACCTTTCTAATTCGTGCAAGCTAATCCCTTTCAGGGCTGAATTAGCTAAAGCCTATCCCTGTGAAATAAACTTCGTTATATAAATCAGCGTGCTGATGGATTACTGAGTTTGCAGCCAAAAAATTGTACTGCCATAGGTGCGAAGTTTCCTGATCAGCTAATAAATTGATAACTTTGAAGCCTAGTTGTGACAATTTAAATGTCATCACTATTAAACAAGTTGCCAAAATGCAAACAACCATCCGAAGTCATTAAAATGTAATTATAAAGGACAGCTGGGTCTACTATCAATCTGGGCTGTGGGGACTCATAATTGGGTGGGAAATAGGAAACTTTGGCACCAACAGAACGAGCCTGCTGTACGTGCCGAGCAGAGCCGCCAGAGAAACGCGTGTGTTGTGCGTACGCAGTTAGGGATGCTCGTAGCGGGCTTGTGTTACTGAGATGGACATAGGAGTCGGTGACAGCGTGACGTCCAGCTCACGTCTGCCCCTTCTCTCTGCCTCGTATGAAAAGTCCTCTTGCTTATTAACAGGGTGGTGTTGCTAATGAGAGGCAGGTAGACTGGGTGGCTGTCACAATCTAGCAGAAATGACTATGAAGCAGGACTAAATCTGGTCTGTTGTGGTGTGGCAGCACAGGTGTTGTGAAGTCCAGCTCGTTCTCAAAACCAAGCTTATTTGTTAATGAAGGTTTGGTTTTGAATGAGCAGAATAGAGAAAAGCAACTACCAGGCTTTGCAGGCATGGACCAGATATGTTTATGAAAGCTGTGTTGAGTCATATTGATATCTAAGTTATTGAACTTTATTTTTTGTGTTTATTATTTGCTTGATACTTATTGACTTGATAAAATGGCCGCGATGCAGACAGCAAGCCCAGTCCGTCCTCAGGACTGGCATAGCTCTAAACTGCCACTGCTTTCAGCTACATCCCGGGAGGTTCTGGCTGTGACTCGGACGGTCAGCGTGTTGTCGGTTAGATTTACTGCCGATAGGTACAGCGGAAATGGTGGCACAAGCTAAAACTGTGGCACTGCTTCATGAAGATACTAGCCCCCAAAGGCCCCGCGGTCTTTTGGTGCGGTGTTGAGATGTGTTACGGAGCTACAACAGCTGCTAGCTTCCATAATGAAGCCCCGTTTTCCCTAAATGTGGCAGGAGGGCTGAAATAAGTGGGAAATGGTAATAATTGGTAAAGTTCTAAAAGCAATATCTTTTATGGTACATATATTAATGCATATGATAGCTACTTCTTTTTTGAGGCTTTTACAGATCCAAATAGACTAAAAGATCTGCGTGAATGCTAGCACATTACTTGAAATAGCGTGATTCTTTTTTCCTGTGCATCAGCCTATGGCACATCACTCTCCAAAAGCCCATTTGAGTATAGTGCAAACGTTTCCAAGGTGCGTTCTAACTGATCAGCGTTCCTGAAATATGAAGGCATCAAATTCTCCGTGTATCTTTTTCTAAGATGGAGTAAATCCTTGCGGGGCCTTGGGGTATCCATCGTGCTGAAAAACTTGTTCATTTATTCTCCCTGAGAAAAGCGTGCTATCGCGTACGAGTGGTCCAACCGTTCATTTCCTTCCTTTTGTGGACTTGGAAATGATATAATGACTGGGTGTTCCAGTGTAATTACCTACCTTTCACTCTTGTAAATTATAATTTTTGTTTGTTTTGCAATGAGAATCAGCCAGTATGGAGCTTAGAGAAACATTTAACATTACAAACTGTTTCTAATGAACAGGTTGTTTTCTGATGCAAATGGAAAGCCAAGTTGAGAGAGATTTTTCTTTTTTTTGTGCAGAAGGATACAGCCTCTCAATAGACTTTGCCATTATTTTTTTGGCAGATTTGGACTGCCCTACTCAAAAGCATAAACAAGCTTCAGCCTATCGACAGCAGAAGCAGGAGGCTAACCTGCCAAATCCAGGGAAATGAATAAACGGAAGAACAGTGGAAGTCAGTAAAGTAGGAAGTCTCATGCGGCGTGAATGATTTCCTGTATAGCATAAGCAACATCTTCTGCTGTTTGTTTCACACAGCTACACTAAGGATGAATACGCTTTTGTCACCAGTGCTTTTATGAAAAGCATGCAAATTCCAGAGATCTCACTGCCTAATTGATGGAATGGTTATTTTGAAAGGAAAAATAAGATTTTTCTATGCTTTCCATTCATGTCCTCCCAATGTGAGATGACAGTTTACTGCAGGTTTAGGCAATTAAAATAAAATGCTAGTTTTCCAGGTGCACTGAAGAGGTGTTGAGATGAACTTAGCAAAGGTGAAGCTGCGCGGTATTTCTTGCTGCACAGTGAGAGTCAGCGAGATGACATTGTAAAATATCCTTCGTAATAGCTGGGTAGAGAGGCTGCAGGGGAGAAGGTCAGAGAAAGGTTAGCAGCTGACATCAAACCAGGAGCCAGATGTGCTGACCCTTAATCATAGGCTTTTGCAGGCTTTCTTGGACTGCAATTCAGCATAACATTATTGAATTCACCTTTAGATTAAGCCGGTCTGCTTTGACATAGACAAAGCCATATGCAAGTTAATGGCTGTGTCATCCACTTAATTATGCAAGCTTTGATAACGGATCAGGGAGGTGACCTCTGCAAGCTCTGCTTTTCAAGGTCCTTAACCATTTGCATTTTCAACGAACAGAAAGTGGCACTCCCCACTTAGGTCATGTCAAATCGTTAGTTTTGTGTATGCGAGTTAAACCCAGGAATAGTAATATGCAGACATGGTTTTCTTTCTTTTTTTTTTTCTTTTTTCCTTGCAAGATTATTCAGAGCTATTTAGCTCTGTACTATGTTATGGTGAAAGTCATCTGCTTATGTACTGGTGCAAAATCTTTGGCTTTGCAGAGAAAACATTCGTAGAGTAGTGCCAACAAAGGCATTGGTGTTACTCAGTGACTGAAATGAAACATGGTCAGGAATTTTTGAAGGATTGAAATGTCTTAGGAAAAAAATTACATTTTCATAAAAGTCTGGAGATGGCAAAGTTAAGATTATATATGCAAACCTTAACTGTTCCTCACTGCTTATATATGACTCTGCAGTCTTTGCTTGTGAGATCATTCTGCAGAGAATTTTTGCATTAGAACTGAAGTGAAAGAGGACTTCACGTGGTACAATTTCTACTAGTTTAACAAATATTTTTGGGCTGTTAATGTAAGCTTAAAGTAATGATACATTGATGTAGTCTTATCTTTATTCAGAGGATACGCTCACTCACAGCGCTTACTTAACGAACCCCACAGTAATCGGGACTATTAAGGTCGGTGGCAACAGATCTGTCTCACACTGTGCACCAAAGATGACACTTACTGAATATTGCGGCCACGTAGAATCAAACTGGTTGCTGATTCCACTGAAATTACTTCCCTTTCGTGTGACTGTGGGAAAGCATTTAGCCAGGAGCTGCCCGGTGGGCTTCTACCCCTTGCAGTCTTCATGGTGCGTAGTCCAGTTTGCATACTGAGTAAGGCAGGTGTGTTTCTTAAATTGAATAGTCTCTGACCCTCTTCCCAGTCAGGTGACTCCAGTGGGAATTGTGTGTTCCTGCAGTGAAAGACCTTGATGGTGTCCATAATGACCTGGACCCACACAGAATGTTCTCCTGGCAGTGATGAGCTTAGTATCCCAGTTCTCAGATACTGGAACATGGAACTCAATGATCTGATCTCTCCTGTTCACAGGGCAAGGGGAGGCATACGTATGGGCCAAGCTTATCCCCTGTCTGATTTGAGTCTATTTCCTGTATTTCTTAGCCCATATTTCACTCTTGTATTCAGTCCTTTGTTCCTATTAACTGTTGCTGTGGGAAAGCAGAGTTGAACTATTTTAACGCTTAAACCTGAATTTGTGGTCCTTCTAATTTCATCTGGGTGAGGAGTTTCAAGCCGAAAGGTTTTGGTGGGTTTGTTTTCTGCTCGTAGGAGTTTCATACAGGAGGTTGGTCGCTTCATTTCTGAAAAGTCATCGATATAAAACACAGGACTTGCAAACCGCGGGGTAGGCATCCACATGGTATTGCTACTGGTAGGGCAAGAAGCAGCGTGTGGCCATGACTAACGTATTTTCACACCTTGGTTTTCAGAGCTGCGTAGCAAGCTGGACCTGTGCTTTTATACCAAGCGCTCTAATGTAACAGAAGAAACTGGATATTCTACAGTGGCTTAATTAAAGTTAAAAGAAGACATTTGAAATTAGTTAAATATGAAAGTGTTTCATAATGAGAATGAATTCCTCTGGGATACTAATTTTTTTATTACTTTTCCCACCACATGGACAGCTTTGGACTGGAGGTTAAGAACAAAAGCTGGATGCTTCTGCTGAAATTCTCCATATAGAAATAATTACTCAGGGCAACGTTTTAACTTATCTTTCAGTTCCAGGCTTGTCAGCCCTTTGAGCTGATGAGGAGGAAGCAGACCTCTCCGTTAACTTTTTTCAGGTTGTGCTGCAGACTCAGGAAGATGTTGGTTATACTCTGTTCATGTGTTGAAGTTGGTCTTTGCCATTGTGTGGTCAGAAACATCTGTTTTAAACAACAGAAGCTGAGATTATTAATCGCTGTTCTATAGGAAGGAATTAATTCAGTATCAAACTGCATAGCTAGAGAATCATGCAGTAACTGGAGCCTTGCTGATAGCACGGGTAAATTAAGGGTTTCGTTGTATTGAGATGTCACTCTTGCATCTGTCATCACTGCTAAATCATTTTTAAAGGCTTAAGAAGCCCAAAAGCTATCCTGTCCCTGTATGACATTCAAAATTCCTTTGTTCCCATCTCCTGGATGCTATTTTTAGCAACAGCAGAAGAAATGGACAAATCAGTCTACTAACTACATTTGTGTTTGTAGTTTAATCCTATGGAAGGGGGGAGAGGCGAGGCAATTGTAGTCATCTGCAGAAATCAGAATATCCTTAGGAGCGTGTTCGAGTTTTCTTTTTGGGAACAATATTCAGACTGGAAAATTGTGTGATCCTTAAAGATTTCTCTCTGAGAAAGCAAACGGAGGAACTGCAGATGGACACAGAAGGGGTATCTGGAGGCAGCCTCTACCAATGCTGACAGTAACAAGGAAGCGATAGGGTGCAAAATATACTGAATAAAGTAAAATATTTCACTTCATAGTATTTTAACTAGTTTTGTACTCGTAACCTGAAACAATAAATACAGAAGAGATCCAAACAGCTAGATAAATCTAAATGGTGCAAACCTGGGGAGATCTGGGGAGAGAAAGTAAGTGAAACTGCCCTATATTTACTTGAAATCTGGCCCTTGAACCAAGAGCCCTCAAAGAAAAGGAGAACAAAGATGGGATTCCTGCAGGGAGTAGCCTCATATGTAAAAACTATATAGAATGTGGAAACCTTAGCTTTGCGTGCCGCAGCTCAAGCCAGAGCTAAAGGTCTAAAACTGGGCTTCTTCAAATGTGGGATGCAGAGTCAAGAGCGTGGTCCAGCACTGGGCTGAGCAGCGCCTCTCTGAATCGCACTGTAGGTACATGAAAGGAAGCCCTGAAAATCATAGAATCATAGAATGGTTTGGGTTGGAAGGGACCTCCAAAGCCCACCCAGTCCAACCCCCTGGCAAGGAGCAGGGACATCTCCAACCACATCAGGTTGCTCAGAGCCCTGGCCAACCTGGCCTGGAATGTTTCCAGGGATGGGGCATCCACCACCTCTCTGGACAACCTGTTCCAGTGCTCTACAACTCTCATTGTGAAAATTTTTTTCCTAATATCCAATCTAAATCTACCCCCCTCTATTTTAAAACCATTACCCCTTGTCCTGTCACAACAGGCCCTGCTGAACCACCTCACCCCATCTTTCTTGTAATCAAACAAATCTAAGCAACCTATTTTAGCACTTACTTCCCCCCTACTCATTTTATGGTCATCCTGATTCTCCCAGATTTTACAATTGGGCTTTGCTGGCTTCTTACACTCTGCCTAAATCTGTCAACCGATAAAATGTTTTCTTCCTGTCTGCATCAGAGAAAAAAATGCAGACGCTATCTGCTTTGGTCTCACGTCTTGGGTGGAAAAAACAGCTACAGGCTGCACTTTCAGTGTAAACACCAGCATGTAAATTTGTATAAGGAGACCATGGAAACAGGGTGCTCGCAGACACGCTCTTTTTCTGGACTGTACGGCAAAGACGGCGTGTTCTCTGAATCTGTTGGCTACTAATAATCCCCAGTAATGCTTTGTAAAAAAAGTAATCTAATGCATCTAATAACATAATAGGAGGGGAGGCTGTGTTTATGTAAAACATCCTGATGAATCATAGAATGGTTAGGGTTGGAAGGGACCTTCAAAGGTCATCTAGTCCAACCCCCCTGCCAGGAGCAGGGACATCCCCCACTAGATCAATGAAAGTGGTTGGAAAAGCTAGCAGAGGATAACAGGCGTGGGGACCTTCTCCTGTTTGTCAGCAGAGGCTGCTGAATGGCTGGAGCTGCCGCAGCGCCATGCGTGCCAAACAGATGCCAAATGATTTTCAGCACGGGAAAACCACCTGATAGTGATAACTCCGGAGTAAAATGTTGTATGCATGTGTTTAACTTGTTGTATCTATAAATACTATTATTTAATACTTGTGGGCATGGTCATCTTTGAATGCAGAGCAAAAGAAATAAGAAATTTACTTATTTTCCTTTTTAGCGTTTTCATGGGTAATCTTTCTTGCAAGAAACTGTGTTCTCTTTGAAATTAATGAGAATTAGGCACCTGGATTGCTTTAAAGATCTGGCTTTCGGTGTCCAACATTAACATAAAAATGTTATTTTGTTGTAAGAAAATGGATTTGTCAGCTCAATTTTTTAATTTACATTTATGGGAGCAGTCTGTGAGAGGTGGAAATCCTGCTCTGTTTGTGTTACTTGCGTCACGCTGCGTACAGTATTAGGGCAGCAAGTCGTTTTTTCTAATTTTAGCATACGCACCAGGGAGGCCAGATGCCATTTCGTTTAGATAACTTGGCCTAATTTTTGAGAAAAGCAATGGCCAATAGTAGTGGCCAGTCGGAATTTTTTATTTATAATTATAGCTGTAGGTTTGGTGAGGTGCAAGTCTTGGGGTGAGTGGAGATACTGGCTGGGAAAACGGGAGAGAGCGGGAGAGCTCGAGAACCCCCGTGCAGAAAGAGGAGAGCCGCTTTATCCGGGCTGTGTTGCTTCAGAGGCTCTGTAAACTGGGCATGACGTAGGAAAGGTCCGATAGAAGAGTGATCAGAATTTAAAAAAATTAAACTCTGAAGTCAGTGGTTGGTTTGTAATGTTTGCCTTACAATTAATGATCTTTCTCTCATTCTACTCAGTGAGACTTTGCTGAATTCAACTAACACGGCTTCTCCAGATAAACATGTGTGCATAAACTAGTATTTCCTTTTCTTTCTCTGTGTGCTCCACTTTCCTTTCTGCTGGAATGGTTTCACTGTAAACAGAAACAGTTTACCTTGGCCCTGGAATTAACAGTAACTTGGATCTCCTCAGTTTACTAATGAGGCAGAATTTGAACTGATACACAGAAAAAATATTTTTTCAGTATTAAAAAATGAGCTCAGTAATTGTTTTACGGCTAGGTCAACACCATGCCGGGATGACAGGCTGTTTCCTATCTGCTCATTTCTGATATCCAGAAGGAAGGATATATTTCTCCATTAATAAGCTCCCAAAAAATCTCAAAAGACAATTTTTGGAAGGAAGTTCCAGTGTCTGTTAAATAGCAATTCTTCAAAGTACTTGCTAGCAACAAATTTAACAGCACTGTTTGACAGATCTATTTAGGGATAAACGTAGGTACTGGTTTGGTGAAACAGCTTTTAGCTGCGTACATTCCAGTTGCCTGCTTTGCTCATAAAAGATAAAAATTGGACCTTTTTTTATGATAGTCCTGATGTCATCTCTAATTCAGACCACCGCATGGGAGGATTGAAGATGGAAAACAAAACCATTATTTTATCAGTCTCTTTCGAACCTGGTAGCTCTTAGGCACATAATAAACTAACTCTGAGTATTTCAGTAACTTAATCTATGTACAATTCTACAATAATATTTTTTAATAGAAATTTTAGCCTACAAGGCAAAACTGCTGGCTTTCTGGGGCCAGGGTCTGATTTTCTTTGACGTAAAACACGTGACACTAAAATGTAAATAGAGAGATAATGTTTTAAGAAGGCAGATAAACCTCACATTTCTTCATGTTTGATTTTCTTGCTCATTTGTATTTAAAAAAACAGAAGTTGCTATTACCGTTACGAGATCCTCCATCAGATAGAGCAGTTTCCATTGACCGGAGTCCCATGGATGTGCGTGTTTCGGGAAACATGATCCATCTTGTTTGGCACTCTGGAACTTCAAAACCCCATGACTTCCCACTCGGTTAGCTATCCCGTGCTCTTGAATCAGACCCGTATTTCTAATCTGAGCAATCAATATTTGTAATCACCTCTTTGGAGCGACCGAACCATTCAGATGCTTAGAGGCAGGCGCCCAGTCCCGAGTGACTGGTGCCATTTCAGCTGCTCAGCATATCCAGAGCGTTTGCACGGGACTGCTGGGCATCGTCCCTGGTCCACGCAGGACCTGGGTCCTTCTGGAGGAGCACCTACCCAAATAACTTGTGATGGGACAAGAGGAAGTGGCCTCAAGTTGCAGCAGGGGAGGTTTAGGTTGGATATTAGGAAACACTTCTTCACTGAAAGAGTGGTCAGGCACTGGAACAGGCTGCCCAGGGCAGTGGTGGAGTCACCATCCCTGGAGGTGTTCAAAGAACGTGTAGACGTGGCACTTTGGGACGTGGTTTAGTGGACATGGTGGTGTTGGGTTGATGGTTGGACTTGACGATCTTGGAGGTCTCTTCCAACCTTAAAGATTCTGTGATTCTGTGCAGTGGTTCCTCTCTGGTGAGTCTGAAAAATAGCTGCAGGAACCAGGATCAGCAGGCATTTAGGAGAATAGTCTTGCTCGTGACCTATTAATTAAATTTGACCTTACCCAAGCAGTAATAGTAATGATGTTCCAAGTGAATAGCGGTTATTAACTGCCATTAGGCTGGATCCAGTTTCTTCAGCCATGTTCCCCAAAAATGACTGTTCTAATTTGGCATGTATCATTCAACTGGTAATTACTGTGGTAACAGTTTAAATGCGTGTGGTGCCTTTCGTTTTATACACGGCAAACCTGCACTAAGCAGCAGGAGGAGTTGAGAGAAATTAATGGATTTTGACTAGGCTATTCAGAAAAGGAAACATTTGAATAGAGGTAAAAAAGGAAAAATGTAGTATGGGTTAATTTTTCTTGCAGACAGAACTCAAAACGATTGGATTTTGTCGAAGACTTCCTAAACGTGCTTTTTATCTGAGATCAGTCATGAACATTCTCAGTCCTGAAAGTATGAAGAAAATGGAATAATGTGAAAATGGGATTTACGTCCTTCCAGTGCCTTCCTTTGCGTGATAAAATGTATGAATTTGCAGACATTCTTACTCATCAGTGGGCATGTATGAAAATAATTTTTTTTTTTTAGTGCTTCATACACAGCCTCCATCCTCCCTGAAAATCCTCCCCAAATGCAGATAAAACCTTTTGGCAACTGGGGCAAATTAAAACATAAAGCGTAGCAATTAACATGCGTAAGTGTGCTTATGCCCTATTTTAATATTTGAAGTTTAAAGAGGGATCTCAGAAAAACTGCAGCTCGTGATCTGCACGTGAATCAGCTACAGGCACATCTAGAAATCAAGGGAAAAGCAGACTTTGGATGACAGCTTCTGCCTGAGCGTTTCACCTTGCAACTTCTTGATCGCTGATGTAAGGGCCTCCTGGCAGAGGTAATGGTTAAAAATGCTTAGCAGCAATCACAGCATCATGGAATGGTTTGGGTTGGGTTGGAAGGCAGCGTCAAAGCCCACCCAGTCCAACCCCCCTGCCAGGAGCAGGGACATCTCCAACCAGATCAGGTTGCTCCGAGCCCTGGCCAACCTGGCCTGGAATGTTTCCAGGCCCTGCTGAAGAGTTTCTCCACACATAAAGTTTCCTGTAGGCCCCCTTTAGGCTTTTTGTGTGAAAGGTATTATAAAAACAGCACATAAATAGTGAAATTACTACATCAGTGCTGCTTGCATCATGCAGAAGCACATGGATATTTTCTGGGTCTCATCCCAGAAACTGCTGAGATGGTTGGGTTAGGAGAGGTATGAGAATCTAAGCAAGTCATTTAATTTGTACTTTGAATCATTCCCTGTCCAATAGTTCTTTTAAAAAAAGTCAGTGGATTCCTTACTGCAGTAACTTAAAAGGATATTTGGCAGATTCCTAAATGTTTCCATTTAAATAATGTAGAATTAATATCACTGTTTACAACTCTGTGTGCTTCTGAAGTGTAGGAAACTTTATTTTACAAATGTGCATACAAATTCCCCTGGATGAAGGAAACTATTTTGTCTTTTTTTTTCCTTTGCTGTGTTAAAACCGTACTCATCTTGAAAGATGGAAGGGGATGTCCTTATCTGCACTGCTTCACCATTTGTTATGCTCTAACTCTGGAGACTCCTCAGAGTCTGGACTTGGTGCTACATCTTGTGTCGTGTTGTGTCCAGAGGGTTACTGAGATACAGCCTGGTGAGTCTGTGCTTTGAAATCTCAATATTTCTTTCATCTGATAAAATCTTCTGCAAGGTGGACTCCACTGACCATCTCATAACAGCAAGAACAAAAAAATCCATAAGCAGGATACACAAAAGGGATGACGGGGATTTAACAGGATCTGAGCTCCAGAAGCTGTCTAATGAAAAGTAATGGTGCAGTATCGCCAGGGTGATCTCAGAAGACATGACAGTGCAATCTGGTACTGTAATTAACTATCTGCAAATCATGACGGTGTTGGGATGGACTTATTTTGCTTCTTACTAGCTAGGAAGTGAAGGTTAGTGGATTGGGCTTCCTGGCCAAGAAGCTGAAGCATTGGAATAATAAGGGTTTAGAACTGGAATACGCTTAGATTACTAATCCCCACTGTGTGCCATGAATATGAATTTTCATTAAGCCGAGTCCAAAATCTTTGTATTGCATGGACTGACTTTCCACAAATATCTGTCCCGATTATTTTTTTTTTTTTTTTCTTTCCCAACTCACAGCATCCTGTGGCAACGATTTCACATTGACATTGTCTGAAGAAGTAACTTCCTATTTGTTTTGAACTGTCTAGTTTAGGCCGTGTCCTTTATCTTTTTCATTGGAACAATCAATCCTTTTCCACCTTCTCCATGCCAGTAATGATATGTCTGGACATCTGTCACGTCCCTTCTTGGGCGCTTTTTTGCCAGCCTGAAAAATCTTAATCTGCTAGTTCAATTTGAGCTATCTTTGATCATCTACTCTTATCTTTTTCCAGTTGTTTAATATTGTTTTCAAGACCAGCAGGTAGAATTTTTCCACAGTAGGCAAGGACAAGGTGCACAAGAGATCATACCTCTAAAAAAAATTGTTCTCTATTTGGTTTTCTCTCCTTTACATGATAATTCCTAATGTTCTGTTTGCTTTTAGACTGCATAAGAGCATCGAGCTGATGTTTTCCCAGAGCTACCTCTTACAATTCCGAGAGCTTCTTCAGAAGTAGCCGTAATTAACTTGGAGCCTGTCACTGACTATGTAAAGTCAGAGTTGTTTTCTCCTGCATGCGTTTACCGCTTGCCATTTCATTGCCCGGCCTCACACAGTGTCATGAGGCTTTTCCGTAACTCTTTGAACCTTTGGTAAGTCTTTGACAGAGCAGAGGCCCAGGAAGAATCTTCCATTTATAATCAGCAGGCCATGATTACGCTTGATCCTATCGCACGAGTGAAAGCTCAAGGAACCCTGAATCACAGCTGGAGCCTGTGAAATAAGTCCGTGCCTTCCCAGGTCGATAAAAATCAATAAATTTTGTCCACTATCACTGGACGTAAGTCGGGTCTTTAGATAAGCTCAACTGCTATACTTTTTGAAAAACACAGTAATTCTCTTTTTTTTTTCTCTAGAAACCATCACTTACTCTTTTGCTCTGTTATCCCATTGTCAGTCCCTGATTAACACAGCTGAGAAATCAGTAACGATCAAACACCAGCTGCACATCCTGCTTGGAAGTCATCTGTCCTGAGACCAGACTGCAGCGGGAGGACTAGCAGCAAAGACAGCCGGTCACGGCAGCTTTCTGACAGCCAAAGGAAGGGTCTCTGACTTCACGCTGCACGCTTTCCACGCAGTGTCTGACCCAGTGGACCCCAAAATGTGGTTAACCCAGCGTGGTGGGATGTAGTATGAGCAGATGGGCCAGCACAGCCCGGCTCCGTTCATGCCTCTCCAGCAGCGCAAGTGGACAGGTAGCTGATTTCCTCCTCAGAAGGCTCTTGCCCATGGGATCCTATAGAGATCAACACCTTTTCTCCTTTTCTTCTGTAATTGCTGAATACCGCTGTGGGCAATGACACGCACGTTACCTTCTGCTTTGTCTGTCCTTCATGGTTAAACACTGTGACACCTAAAAGATGAAAGAAAGCTGACTCTGAGCAAGACCAAGACTCGTTGCTCTCACCAAGTAACCGTGGGCAAAACCTTCTTTTGGCTTTCGTTTTCATACTTCTGTGGACTTTGCCACAGCAGGAAAAGAAACAAAACAAATCCCACAGACTTATGAAATGCCCTTCCTCAGTCCAAAATTGCTTCAGACCATTGCTTTAAGCCATGCACAGACAAAAATTATTATAAATTGGATAAAAGATTGTTACTTCCCTTTTGAAATTCATGCTCCAGGCAATTTTGTCTGTGGCGAAGGAGACTGAATTAAAGCCAAAAAGAAAAGTCTGTGAAGCATAGAAACCTTTTCTGAGCGTATTACAAGATGGAAATCTAAAAATAATAGATGCAGAGCTGAAAGTTGATCAATGTAGTCTGGGAATTATCCAAAAGTATTGCTTAGCTTCCTGTTGGTTTAGTCATACTGCAGTGGGATATCCATATTCCCCGATGGAATGCACAGGGATGATGTTTTATCTTTTCTGGCTTCTTTAAACAGAGATATATGAAAGTAAGCAGGAAGGTAGAAAAAAAAAAATCTGTATGACTTAATAGTGTGGTTTTTTAAGATGAAAGCTGGTTAATTGATTGCTAGAACAGAAATACTTAATGTAATGAATGTGTGCTCTGTCTAAACGCTGTTACAAGTAAAACTGTTTTGCACATGAACTGGAGAATACCCTACAGAAACAATCCTACTCAGTGAGGTATGGAAGCGATGACTTAGACTGCTCTAGTTCTGGTCGCCGTGATACGGGGAATGCAGCTGCTAACCATCAGATACGCTTACTGTTCACCATGGAATCCATCTGAAGCTTCTAATCAGTCATTCTGTATGTGTTCTTGATTTGCCTCAAAGAGCTGGCAGTAGAAGTTGGGGATGTCAGATCTGTTGTTCTGCATTTCCACTGTAATCACAATATCGTTACCATTCCTTTAACAGAGGAATTAACTTGTTTAATTAAGTAATGACTTAACTAGTTCAGAGTCAGCCACACGATTTTAGATGGAGGAGTTACGAAAGTTTCATCCTTACTGTTGAATGTAGGAAAGTAAATACTACAAATGAGCTTAAACAAATTAAATATGCAATCAAATCAACCTTGGAATGAGGGCCAGAACATAATTGTGTCCATGTGATGGGAGGGACAGAGAGCCGAGCTCTCCTCCCCGGTGCCAGGACAAAAGGCAGTGAGCGCAAACTGAACTACAGGGAATTCTGACTGTAACAAAAATCTTTCTTGCTGTGAGGGTGGTCAGAAACTGGGGCAGGCCGCCCAGGGAGGCGGTGGGATCTTAAAAACCAGATGGGACCAGGACCTGAGGGGGGAATTCAGAAAGTTGTGATTGCCTGACCTGTAATTTTTTCTATGAGATTCTGCCCAGAACTAGATATTTTTTTTTACAGCTGATTTAACTGCAGAGTTGCATGTGGAAGATGGGATCAGGTGTCTGAGGAGCAGCTGGGAGCAGGCGTTAGAGTGAGTGACTTGTTGGTCAGTTGGGTCTGGAAGGTGAACTGACAAAGCTGATGAACAAGTAGTGCTGCTTTTTTTTTAGGGGCTTACAGTGATGTAACTTGTCCTTTAGGGAGTGTTTTCTTGTGAGTGAGATTTTCAGGGGACCCTAAAAGTCTGGCAGAAAGTAACAACAGGACTAACACCCTTTCAATGGGACAGTCAGGTATGTGGAAAAGTGAGCCAGGTGCACGGAGGTGTGTCAGAGGAGGGGAAAGGCTGGGGAAAAAGAGCAGCAAAAGCACGTGACAGTAGGGGCAAAAAAGACCAACAACCCATGACAGTCACCTGAAAAGAGAAATGAAAAGCAGGGGTTTTTTTTCTTACTGCATTAAGGGTTTAGTCTAAACTCCTACTTTCACTCCTTTTTTTCATTCAAATGTTAAAAAAAAATAATAAAAAAAATTTCCCAATTTACCCAAACCCTTTTTTTTTTTTTTTTTTTGCAGCCAGCTGAGAGTCTGTATGTGAATGGGCAAAGGTGGCTTCGTTGTAATTTAGAGCAGCGCCACGTCTTTAATTACGTTTCGATGCTCCCAGTGGCCTTCCTGACGTGCCATTCCCCCAAGGCAGCATTACCAAAAGGCAAGTTTTGGTTATCTCGTGGCCCTTACCTCTCTGCCCTGCCAGGTGCAGTAGTGACCCAGTAGGAACTAAGTGTTTCAAGCACTTGGTGCCTCGTGGGATTGCCCTGTGCTAAATTCATCTTCAGCCGCTCACTAAGGCGGATAAAAAGTGGGAACTTTGATCCTTATCTGTTCTACTATACTACTTTCTGCTCTACATCAAATAATTACATCGTTTCCAAAGTAATGGTTAGTGCCACTGTCTTCTGAGGTGTGTCATCGGAACGTGGGGACGGAGGGTACTGCAGAAGCTTGCCTGTATGGAATGCAGGGTTCGGACATGGATACTGCAATAGCAACCTCCATGTCGTTTGTGTTTATTGAAGCTGAATGTCTCGTAGAGAGACAGCGATGCAGTGTGATAGCCACGGGTATTTATACAGGGTGTGAAATACCTTGATTTTGTGTCAGGATATTTGAGTATGTGAACCCCTTTGCAATTAATCACGCAGCCTGAATTCCCAACAGCTCATGGTCAAAGCAGGGGGAGTATTTAAACAGAAAAAGCAAGGGCACCCTCTTCTCTTTGGTGCGCTGGTGCGCACGCTTACGTACCTTACAGAGAAGTGCAGTACTTCAGAGCTTTGGAACCCAAAGAGCCAGAAGACAATTCCAAGATGTGGTCTGGTATGACGCAAACTATCTCTAAAACAATGGTTTCCAAAATATGCTGGAAGTATTAGTTATTGCCTGTTATTTCTGCTGGATGAAGGACATGAATCTATATATAAAGTTTGAAAACACATCTAGGGCATTTACTGAATCCTCTTGAAAACCAGATAAGAACAACCAAATTTCACTGGATGTGCAAAATCAGTTGTTATTGAAGAGAATGTTCCCAAGATGAATGGAGCCCGGTTAAACACGCTGCCTGCCCACGCCCTGGGGACGGGACGTGGTATGAACGGAATGAAGCTGTGCCAGGGGAAGCTCAGATTGGACGTCAGCAAAAGGTTCTGCTCTGAGAGGGGGTGGTCGGTCACTGGAACAGGCTCCCCAGGGAAGCAGTGACGACAACAAACCTGTCAGAGTTCAAGGAGTGTCTGGACAATGCTCTTAATCATATGGTTTAGTTTTAGGTGGCCCCGTGAGGAGCAGGGATTTGGACTTGATGATCCTTATGGGTCTCTTCCAACCCGAGATACTCTGTGATTCTAGGACATTCTCCTGCTTTTACCCTCAAATCCATGTTCCCTTGTGCAGCACAATGCAGAGCAGGTGGTTATCCTCCATCATCCCACTTTCATGTGCATATTGGTGTATCACTTGCCAAGGGAAAGAATGGGGCAGAGCGAATACAAATTATTTAAAATAATAACCTTACCTACTATGTGCAAAATGATTAGTTAAAAAACAGTACGACATACTCTGTGCACAAACGTGTTCCCGTGCTTGTGGAGACAGGAGGAGAGGAGGCTTCAGAGCTATCACAGAATCTCAGCATGGTTTGGGTTGGAAGGGACCTTCAAAGCCCACCCAGTCCAACCCCCCCTGCAAGGAGCAGGGACATTTCCAACCAGATCAGGTTGCTCACAGCCCCGTTCAACCTGGCCTGGAATGTTTCCAGGGATGGGGCATCCACCACCTCTCTGGGCAACCTGTGCCAGTGTTCCAACCACCCTCAGCGTAAAAAATTTCTTCCTTATATCCAGTCTGAATCTGCTTCCTTCTTTTGTAAACCCACTAGCCCTCATCCTGTCACAGCAGGCCCTGCTGAACAGTCTCTCCCCATCTTTCCTGCAGCCCCCTTTGGGCACTGGAAGGCAGCTGTAAGGTCTCCCTGGAGCCTCCTCTTCTCCAGGCTGAACAGCCCCAACTCTCTCAGCCTGGCCTCACAGCAGAGCTGCTCCAGCCCTCTCATCATCTGCGTGGCCTCCTCTGGACCCTCTCCAGCTGGTCCATGTCCTTCTGATGTTGGGGGCTCCAGAGCTGGACACAGTGCTGCAGGTGGGGTCTCACCAGAGCAGAGGGGCAGAATCCCCTCCCTCGACCTGCTGTCACGCTGCTGGGGATGCAGCCCAGGATGCAGTTGGCTTTCTGGGCTGCAAACGCACATTGCCAGCTCATGTTGAGCTTCTCATCCACCAGCACCCCCAAATCCTCCTATCCTCTTGCCACAGGACCCACTACCTTTTTAGCATGTGCAGTGCAACATGTGTGTATGGTGCTGGTGCCCTCTGCCCACAAAACATGCCTCGTCATTAATGACAGCTGCGACAGCGGATCTTTATATGCCTTGAGGCTGCAATGCTGTCCTGCAGCTCTCTGGCATGGGCTGGCAGAGCAATTTCCTGTTCTGATTGTTGAAGATGGAAATATGTTTGGTTTGTAGTAAGCTTTATCTCAAGGTGTGTATAACTGATTCATTTTCAATTCAAATATTTGGTTTTGTCATGTCGAACTACAGTGTGAAGTGGAGGAAAGGATGAGATGATGATATTGTTATAGCATGAGTTCTTAATCCTTCCTTCTCATTCCTTGTGTCTGACCAGCTAGACTCTGCTCCTACATTACAAACTGTCATCCTGTGTTTGGTAAACACCTTTAAACAATGTTGTCTTTTATGGTGTTATCTGTAGGATAAGATGAGAGGGTGGCTTGCAGTGCTCCTTGTTTTCCTTTCTGGGTTCTCCATGTTTTTCTGCAACTGTTTCAGGGGAGTTTTTCACCTTTTGACTAGTTAACTTCTCATCTCAAGTCCATGGTCTCCCTGACAACAAACTTTGTAATACAGATGCATTAGAAAATCATAGAATCTTTAAAGTTGGAAAAGACCTCCAAGATCATCAACCCAACACCACCATGTCCTGGAGTGCCACCTCTACACGTTCTTTGAACACCTCCAGGGATGGTGACTTCACCAGTGCCCTGGGCAGCCTGTTAAAGCCTCTAACGTATTTGTTCCATGTTTGGACCTATATAAATCCAAACAAAAGCCTTGTTTCGTATTGCATTTCAACCTTCAGAGTTAGGTGGGAGCGTTGCTGTCATGCTTTTGCCTCTAGCCAAGCTGGGGAACAGCTTGCTCCAGCCGGGCAGTGCTGGCAAAGGGCAGACTAGAGACCTAGAGTCGCTTGCTAGGAGAGAAAAAACAAACAAACAAACAAAAAATAAAAAAACCCACCAAAACGAAAAAACGCCAGCCCATACAGAAGGTAAAACCTGCAGGGAGGTCCTCTCTGCATTCAGCAGAGAGGAACGGCGGCCATTTTGAACTGTCCTGGAGATGGCAGCATTGAGCAATTTATTTTTTCGGCTTGGCTTGCGACACTTGTTTCTCACTTAAAAGTTATGCCCGCGGTAAGCTCCAGCCCTGTAAACTGCAGATCACGTTGGGCATTCGGTTTAATCCAGCGTGATTCGGGGAAAATACAGCGAAGGGCTTGGCGTTGCGCGGGAAAAGCCTCACCCGGCCTCTACCGGGGGATCGGCTGCCATGGCAGCGCGGGGGCCACGTATTAACCGCAAGAAGGGGTTCACCGCGGAGCGGAGCGGAGCGGGGGGGAAAGGGAGGCGGGAGGAGGCCGGGGGGGGCAGCCGCCACATTGCGGAGGCTGCCGGCGGCGGTTATAAATAACACAGCGCGGAATGGCGCCTACGCCTCCTTACTACGCGCCGCCCCCCCCCC
>JAAGAY010131944.1:26002-74643 GCA_011801015.1 Ardeotis arabs
TTTTTTTTTTTTTTTTTTTTTTTTTTTTAATTGTTATTGCATGACTTTTATTTTAAGTGGTTGTCTTTTCCGGCTGGCTTGGCTGTTTTGGGGTCTTGCGAACTGCTAGTAACAGCTCCACCGCCTCTCGCCATGGCCAGCCCCACAGATAATAACGAGGGCTTCTTCTCAGATGTCAGAAAGGTGGGTTACTTGCGCAAACCCAAGAGCATGCATAAACGCTTTTTCGTGCTGAGGGCAGCCAGCGAGTCCGGACCCGCCCGGCTGGAGTATTACGAGAATGAAAAGAAATGGAGACACAAGTCAGGGGCCCCCAAGCGCTCCATCCCGCTGGAAAGCTGCTTCAACATCAACAAACGGGCTGACTCCAAGAACAAGCACCTGGTGGCCCTCTACACCAAGGACGAGCACTTTGCCATTGCAGCCGACAGCGAACCCGAACAGGAGAGCTGGTACCAAGCCCTGCTGCAGTTGCACAACAGGGCCAAGGGCCACCACCACCTCCATCACCACCACCACCACCACCACAGCGACGTCACCTTTGGGGGCAGCAGCGCGGGACTGGGGGAGGCAGGTGAGGACAGCTACGGGGAGGTAGCCCCTGGCCCGGCTTTTAAGGAGGTTTGGCAAGTAATTCTGAAGCCTAAGGGCCTAGGCCAGACAAAGAACCTGATTGGCATCTACCGCCTGTGCCTGACTAACAAGACCATCAGCTTTGTGAAGCTGAATTCGGACGCGGCTGCCGTGGTGCTGCAGCTGCTCAACATCCGCCGCTGCGGTCACTCTGAGAACTTCTTCTTCATTGAGGTGGGGCGCTCGGCCGTCACGGGGCCTGGCGAGTTTTGGATGCAGGTGGATGACTCGGTGGTGGCGCAGAACATGCACGAAACCATCCTGGAGGCAATGCGAGCCATGAGCGAGGAATTCCGGCCCCGCAGCAAGAGCCAGTCCTCCTCAAACTGTTCCAACCCCATCTCTGTGCCCCTCCGCAGCAGGCACCACGTCAACAACCCTCCGCCCAGCCAAGTGGGGCTCAGTCGCCGGTCCAGGACCGAGAGCGTCACGGCCACCTCTCCTGCCGGTGGTGGGGGTGGAGGTACGGGTGGCAAACCCAGCTCTTTCCGGGTTCGAGCGTCGAGCGACGGGGAGGGCACCATGTCGAGGCCTGCCTCTGTGGATGGGAGCCCAGTTAGTCCCAGTGCCAACCGGACCCATTCGCACAGGCACCGCGGCAGCTCCAGGCTCCATCCTCCGCTCAACCACAGCCGCTCCATCCCGATGCCTTCCTCGCGCTGCTCTCCTTCGGCCACCAGTCCGGTCAGCCTGTCGTCCAGCAGCACCAGCGGCCACGGCTCCACCTCGGACTGCCTGTTTCCACGAAGGTCTAGCGCTTCAGTTTCCGGCTCCCCTAGCGATGGCGGATTTATTTCTTCTGACGAGTATGGTTCCAGCCCGTGTGACTTTCGTAGCTCTTTTCGCAGCGTGACCCCGGATTCGTTGGGGCACACTCCACCGGCTCGGGGCGACGAAGAGCTCAACTACATCTGCATGGGGGGGAAGGCCACCTCTTCTTGCTGCAGCCTGGCAGCCCCCAACGGCCACTTCGCCCCACGCGCCTGCCACCCGCAGCAGCAGCAGCCCCGCTACCCCGGCACGCCGTGCTGTCCTCGGGGCGGTAGCGAGGAGGTTGCCGACCTGGAGAAGGCGTTCAGGAAGCGGACTCACTCGGCAGGCACTTCTCCCACCATCTCCCACCAGAAGACACCCTCGCAGTCTTCGGTGGCCTCCATCGAGGAGTACACGGAGATGCTGCCCTCCTACCCCTGTGGCGGCAGCCGGCTGCCTTCCTACCGCCACTCAGCCTTTGTGCCCACTCACTCCTACCCAGAGGAGTGCCTGGAGATGCACCCCCTGGACGGCGGCCATCATCGGACCAACTCCGCCCCGCACACGGACGACGGCTACATGCCCATGTCGCCCGGTGTAGCCCCGGTGCCCGGCGGCGGGGGGCCCCCCAAGGGCGGTGACTACATGCCCATGAGTCCCAAGAGCGTGTCGGCCCCGCAGCAGATCATCAACCCTGGCCGGGGGGGCCGCCACCCTCCAGCCACGGTGGACTCCAACGGCTACATGATGATGTCCCCCAGCGGCAGCTACTCCCCCGACAGCGGCTCTGCGGGCTACAGCAAGATCTGGACAAACGGCGCCGGCCACCACCCGAAACTGTCGGTGGAGAGCAACGAAGGGAAGCTGCCCTGCGGCGGCGGCGACTACATCAACATGTCGCCGGCCAGCGGCTCCACCACCAGCACCCCGCCTGACTGCTACTTCGGGGGCGCGGGGCAGCCGGGCGTCGAGGAGGCTGCCGCCGCGGCCCACCACAAACCCATCTACTCCTACTTCTCGCTGCCGCGCTCCTTCAAGCACGTGCACCGGCGGGGCGGCGGTGGGCCGGCGGTGGCGGCGGGCGAGGAGGGCAGCCCCCAGCCCCGCGCCGCCCTCGGCTCCAGCCGCCTCCTCTACGCCGCCGAAGACTCGTCCTCCTCCACCAGCAGCGACAGCTTGGGTGGCGGTGGCGGCCCCCCGCCTCAAGCGCAGCCCCCGCGCAAGGTGGACACGGCCGTGCAGACCAAGGGCCGCCTGGCGCGACCCACGCGCCTGTCCCTGGGCGGCCCCAAGGCCAGCACCCTGCCGCGCGCCCGGGAGCAGCCGCCGCTCCTCCTGCCCCCGGAGCCCAAGAGCCCTGGTGAGTACGTCAACATCGAGTTTGTTGCCGGCGAGAAGCCGATCTTCTTCCCCTCGGCCGCCCTGGGGCTGGGCCTGCCGCCGGCGGGCAGGGACGGTGCCGAGGAGTACGTGAACATGGAGCTGGGGCCACCGCGGGCTCCTTGCTCCCGGCCCGGCCGAGACTACGTGACGATGCGGCGGTTGGGGGGCTCCTGCTCGGACTGCGCCGACAGCCCTTCCCCCTGCTCACCCGCTCTCTTGCTCGGCTACCCCGACGTTCGTGTGGGTCGCTCCGCTGCCGAGAAACCCCCGCCGACGGTTTCTCCGGAGCCACCGCGTTCCTCCTCCTCCTCCCTGCTCGGGGGTCCCGGGGCTGGCAGCGCCTTCACCCGCGTTAGCCTCAGCCCTGGCCGCAACCAGAGCGCCAAGGTGATCCGGGCCGACCCGCAGGGCGGCCGCCGGCGGCACAGCTCCGAGACTTTCTCCTCCACGCCGAGCGCTGCCCGCGGAATGGCGGCCGCCGGGGCTCCTTTCCCCGGGGGAGGCGAGGAGGTGAAGCGGCACAGCTCGGCTTCTTTCGAAAACGTCTGGTTGCGACCTGCTGCGGGGGAAGCAGCCCCCCGCCGGGAAACAGGGGTGGCTCCCGCCGCGGAGAATGGCCTCAACTACATCGACCTGGACTTGGTGAGGGATTTGGGTCACCGCCGCCGCCAGCCCAACCCTGCCGCCGAGGGCGCCGCTCTGCCGCCGGGGAAGCAGCCGCTGCCCAAAACCCCCGGCCATTCGGGCGACGACTCCAACGCCTACGCCAGCATCAGCTTTCAGAAACGGGAGGAGATGTAAGGAGCCGGGGAGCCCGCCGGGAAAGGTGAGCGGGAACCGGGGCTGAAAGGCCCCAGGTGCCTCTGTGAGCGGGGAGGGTTAGAGGCCGCGGCCCGTGAGATCGGTTCTGCTGAGCGATTTGACCTTGATATCTGCACCGTGCCATAAAAACATCCGGGAGCACAGCGGCCCTGGGGGTGTCCCAGCTGCTGGCCCCCACCTGCCCGGAGCCAGGGTTTGCACGCTGGACGCTCTGGCTGAGGCGAGGATGCGATACCTTGTGTACCATGTGGCCTTGTTTCTTTACTTTTCAGAATTAAATGCGCGTCGGCAGGGAAACGGGAAGCTCCCGTTGTCATCCTGGCTTGGTCAGTGATCACTGACCAGAGGGTAAAGCAGCCCACCGCGCCAGCTCTGCCTTCCCCACGTGCGGAAGGCGGCATCTGCCTCACAGGGCTGCCATGGGCGTTAATTCGGTTTGGTTTGGGAGGCGCTTCGAATTTGAAAACAGGCTTCAGAGCCTTCTGCCTGCCACTTTGGTGCTACGCCTGGCTGTCCGTGCTCACAGTGGTAGGAATCAGGCCGTGTGAACCGTGTCGTTGGCATTGACCGATCCGTTTTTCCTTGGAGCTTTTTGTTTTTAACGCTGGGAAAACTTCTGCCAGGCTTGTTGTGCGTTGACCGCAGGCGCGCGAGATGAGCAGGAGCGTTGCTGCGGGCAGCGCGATGTGTCTGCGCGTACCGAGTACGCCTCGTTCAGAGCTGACGAAGCGCGGTGCACCTGTGGGAGCCCTTTCCCGAAAGGCGAAGGGCGTTTTGGTGCAGGTAGCTACCCAGTTGATCTTGTTGCGACACTGGATTTTAGCAGGTTCCTACGTACTCAGGCAGCGGCGATCGCAGTGGTTTAAGCAGTTGTTACGAAAACACACAGTGACATTAAGGGGCTGAATCTCACACCGCTGTTTGTGTCCTGAGTGGAATAAGCTTGCTGTTTGTATTGCTCGTTCCCTGGGCTCGGGGGAATGCTGAGGGGATGATGCTTGGGGTCGTGCGTTCACCATTTTTACATGGTTTTCCCTCCTTATAGCCTGAACAGAAGCAAAACAATCTCTTGGCCTTTGCCGCTTAGCGCTTGCACTGTTAGGTGTTGGTCTGACGTGACCTACGAATACCAGCTTGATTTCAAAGTTCAGGGTGAGGTTTAAGATCAGCGCAGATATTGCCGGTCTGGTTCAAACGGTAACGCGTAGGAAGTGATTATTTTTGTGGCTATCTGATAGGAGCTGTCGCAATACCTTGCCTGTGACCAGACTTACGCTGCCACACCCTTTCTCTCTGCTGGGATGCGCTTGCAAGAGCCTGTCTAGACTTTCTTCTGCCCGCCGTTACCCTGGGAATCCGCGCCTGCCTAGGGCAGCCTTGGAGCATCGCTGCTTTTTTTTTTTTTTTTTCCTTTCCCCTGTTGTGTGCTCAGATTGGGGGAGCAAGCGTGAGAGGAGATTCTCTCTCAGCGTGGGGATAAACAGTAAACGTGTGCAAGAGTATGAGAATGCAGGTCTGGGGGGGAGCAGCATCATGCCTGTTTACTTACACAGGGTTTTTTTTCCCAAATGCACTCTTTACTTTTGCTACAGACGACTTATTTAGTTGCTCCTGCGTGTCATCTTTAGCAGAAAAGCCGTGGCAGCGTTCTCCATCGTGGGGGTGGGTGGGTGCCTGCCTGCTGTGCTGGTGCTGCTCAGTGGAGGATCAGGACACGGAAGAGCGTGCTGGAAAATACCGCACAGACGTTTTTCAGAGCAGCACTGTGAAAGGTGGCGTCTAACAGAGTAGTTGCTGTTTGAAGTCTGTTCTTGTTTCCCAAAATGAGGATTGGACTGAGCAAGCACAGCTTCTGCTGGGAGGCTGGGGAAGAGTCAGGCTATAATTATCCGGGGAGGTTGTAGCCCTGGCTGTTCCCTTTCCCTTCCCACCATAAGGCTGTGCTGGTTGCTTGTAGCTTTCTCAGATATTAACCCTTCGGACTCACGTTTCCCAGGCCAGACTTCTCGCCACCAGCTGAAACTTCCTTGCAGAATTCAGCCCAGCTGGCTCACCTGCTGTTTGAGTGTGTTAAGGAAGGGAAACCCAACCGTGTTTTGTCCGTGCCAAACCATTTTTACAGCTGGTTTTTGACACGTCCTTGTACCTTCGCTGCTTTGGAGGTGGAACCATGTAGGTTATACCTTGTGCTGTTCTTGAGAAAACCTGCCTGGAGGTGAGCGATTTACAGGCCTGCGAACAGTCTGTTTGCACACGCCTGAAAAAGCTGTTGAGCCCCTTCAGCTAAAGCGTTCTCCTGAAAATTCCACGTGCAGTGAGGATGCTCCGCTTCCCCGGAGCTTTGCATGCCCTTTCCAACGAGCGGGCTGTGCTGCCTCTGCCAGCTTCCTCCATGCTCATCCCGGCTGATGAGACAGTAGCCGCCTTCAAATCGCTCAGGAATTATCTTTTGAAGTATTTTTAACCTCTTTCAAGTGTACTTCCTTCTCCTAACGTTAAAGATACTGGCTGAAATAATCACGTTGTTTTCCAGATTTAATTAAAAAACATTTCTCTTGCAGTCCCGCACGCTCCCCTACCCAAACGCTTCCCTCTGCTTCCGAGAACCGGGTAACGGTTGTGCGTGCCTCGCCTGGCTGGTGATTCTTTGGTGCTTGGCTCCTCCTGAGGAGTGGACTTCTGTGCTGTAGCTGGAAGGCTGTGTTGCTGCAGTGGCCAAATCCTGCTGGGAAATGGCAGGCCACGACGCGGAGAGAGTGAGGGGGGAGCTGGGGATGAAGGAGAGAGTGGTGTTGCCATAAGGTGTTTCCATCCTGGTTGGAGTTTTGCACGCACAGGTGAGCAGGCGGTGCAGATACGCTGTGGATCCTGCTTTCGGGATTGCTGTGAGAAGAGAAGGCTCTCGGAACGAGCAGGGGTTTTGAAGATGAACCGCTGATAGTTTGTGTTCTGAGCACATAGTCAAAAAATATTCCAAAAAGGAAACCATTAGACGTTGGCTCCGGAGAAACAGGAAAGGCTGTAGTGGAATAGCAGCGTGAATCCAGGTATGAGGCTTTGATCTCCGGTGCTTCAAAGCCAAGCCATTATTCCCCTGCCTCATTTCCATTTTGTTGATGAGGCTGGGAACTCGTGAAAGTGAGCGCTAATAACACCGGATAGAATACGTGCCGCGTGAGCAAGCAGCAGCTTGGCTCGCTCGCAGCTGTAGTGACGCCTCTTTCACCCCGCACACGGGCGGTTTGGGCTCTTCTGCCGACGTGAGAGAGCGGAATACGGTATACTGGGAGCGCGGTGCGGTGGCATCCGTATGGCCGTTCCGCCTTTTGCCTGCTTCCAGTTAAAGCAAACCACTGCTGAGGGGAAGAGCTAAACGTTTGTTTGGGTCTTGAGAAAACACACGTGGTGGTAAACAGAAAATTACTCATGTCATTCTTGTATAACGCACCTGGATTATTTTTTTTTTTTTAGTTGGGACGTTGCTTGCTTTTTAATTTTATTTCTTCAATGGTTTTCAATAGTTGGTTTTGTTTCCCAAAGTTAAAAACTTAAAGGTGAAACAATTGAAACGCAGCAAACACCGAAACAAGATGTGTACAATTAAAATGAGTTTTGTGGGGGAAGTTGTTTCCAGAACTGAAAGAACAGAAGGTTTTGCAGTTTTGGGTCAGCACCAAGGTAAATACCAGTAAGTCATGAAAGTCTTCCATGCTTTCTGGGTATTATTGTAGACAAAACAGTGCATTTCTTACTGTATGCACACACCAGGTTTCCCCCACACCTAATTATTTGCCAAAGCTGAACCTGTGTCTCCACACACTTGCATGTTTGCAGTTCTCCCGTTCAACAAGACCACAAGCTTACAATTAATGTATTTGGGGTTTTTGAGAGGGTTTTTTGGGGAAGGGGGTTGGTTTGTTTGGCGTTTTGTTTTGTTTGGTAATTTAGACAGTAGATCAGTTCCTTTAATCTAGCTACATTAAAGTGTAGTATTGATTATTGAGCATTGATTATTTCTCCATCCACACCTTGACTTTAACAACAAGTGTCTTGGGACCTTTCTTTTTTGTTTTCCTGGCTTAAGAATCGGAACTGTATGATTTATAAACCAATTCAGATCATTATGGGGTGTTGTCTGGACTCCTTTAGCACACAGGTTTCATAGGTAGTCAGTGTATAAACTGGTTTCTGACTGTGTTTTAAATCTGAAAATGAAACGGGACGTTGCAGGGCAAGGATGACGCTCGTTTTTAACTAGCAACTGTGGAGAGATCCTGTGTTTCCTCAGATAACACTCGTAAATGGAGAGTTACAGCTTTTCAATAAAATGCAGCAGGCAGCTGTGGAGTAGATGTTGTTGGACCAGTATCTTCAGTGGGTTGCGTTGTTTGACAGAGATAGGAAATGCAGTGCTCGTACGGGATGGGGGAAACGCCGCTCGTGGGATGCGTGCTCTGGCTGGAGGAGAGACTGCGGGGTGCTGACGTACGATCATGGGGAGTTTGGAGTTTGGGGGATGGAAATGAGGGATGCATTACGGATGGGACGTGGAGAACCTGCAGTATGGTGACAGGGATGGAGAGAGTCTCGAGGTGTTGGTGATCGAAGGGATCTGGGATGGTGGTACGTGAAGGTTTGAGGATGAGTATAGGGTGCGTGTGTCCTTACTTTGTGTAATCACATTTTAAAAATACGTATTATTTGGATATTTTGCTGACCTCAGCAGGATGATGTGCATGGTAAGGTAACCAGAACCTGCCTCCAGCTCTTCTTTCCGGAGTGCTTGGTCTGGTAGCATCCCTGTCGCAACCACAGCAGTAAACCACAGGTAGGAATCTGAGTTAAGTTCCAGATAAATGAGTGAATTTTAATGTTACACCCCCTTGTTTTCATAAAATACATGTAATGAAAGGAGAACTATATTCGCACATGTTTTTTTGACTACGGAATTTTGTTCTTTACTCTACTTGGACAGTTACAAATCTGATTAAAAAATGAAGTTCATTAGTTTTATAATTTGTCTTGTGCTTCAGTAAGTATAGATTCCTGTAAAAATTATTTAGTTGGAAGAATATCTTGTAAAAGAAAACCTCAAATGGTGAAGTCATTGTGGCTTTTTACAGCAGATCTTGTGTTTTTCGTTTTGTGGTCAGAGCTGGAACACAAATCTATTAACAGATACATCTGAATTCCCAATTGTGAGCGCGCTAAAAGCTGTCTTTTGGGTGTCTGTACGTAATCGGATACGTTAGAGTGCCGCTTCTTGAAAGTGAATAGCGTTACTCTGTTTTACATCCTTCCGGGGTTTTGATAAACGGTGATCGTGATGATTATAATTTTGAATACATGAGATAAAGGAGGTAACGGAGAGGCGTAGGCAACTTGAAAAGGATTCTCAAGTTTAACAGCTTTCCTCTCCGCTTGCAGAAATGGTGGGAAATATAACAAAAGCCAAGGTGTGAACAGATAAAGGAGATTTAAATAAGCCTGGCACTCTTAACTAACTAGAAGATGTCTTGATATATATCTCTCTGATCATGTTTGACACATCTAGGTCATGTTCTCTGAAGACTATTATTAGAGATTTAACCTTGGGTAATTGCAAAGTGTATCTTCTTCAGAGGCGTTTTTGATCAGGTAGGTGAGACAGCGCAAGTTGGTGTGCGCTCAACTGCTCCTAGTAATTTGGGAGTCTGGTTAAAGGGCCTGGCATCAGCGAGACGTCCCATTCCCGTGGCGCAGCACACGCGGCTCACCTCTGTACCTTTTGTCAACTGTTGTAAAATTCCATTTTCTGGGGAGCTGGGGATGTGGAATAGGTGACCTGTTAAATTCTCAAATGCGATAACGCTTTGGGAGGAACGGAGTTCCGCTGGGTGCCTTGCAGCCGGCAGAGCTGTGGAAGTGTACTTGCACAGTTGAACTCTCTGGTGATGGCTGGTATAAAATGCAGGAAGATGGTAGTCTGGGAGCATCTACAACTTGAATTTACTACGTTTCTTCTTTCTCCCCCCTCCCCAGTCTGTGTAGGTTGGATGTTTGTAACCCACTAGGGCACCTAAGCACTGGACAAGCTTTCCTGGAAATACAGAATCTGTGTGCATTAAAAAAAAAAAAGTGAATTAGTTATCAGCCTTGTCCAGTTTCAGTGGTCTGGCTTTCAGCGTGGTGCAGAGAGGTTTGTTAAGGCGTAACAGTGGTGTAGGAACTCCATAATCTGGCTTTGCCAGTCAATAAAATGTGTAACTAGTCTGTCTGTGGGAGCTTTCCTTCAATGGAACAGTTCCTGAAGGGGGAAAAAGCTCAACCACATGGAGTGGAGGGAACTGAGCCAGGAATTGTGTGCATTCCTTCTGCCCTTACTTTGCTGAATTGTAGACTTAAAAATAGAAAACACAAACCCAAAGCTGCCCTCTGTTCTCCTCACAAGATCCTGGACCTGTGTACCTCACTAGCAACGTCCATGTTTGAACACCGTGCCCAGAGCTGTGGAGGAGACAGACATCTTGGTCAAGAGAATCAAAGAACCTTGGAACTTGTAACTGGAGGTAGAAGACTGAGTTCGTTGCTCATCTTACGGCGTATCTCAGTTGGGATCTCACAGTTTTTAAGCGACCGTAGAGGAGTGGGAAGGAGGTGGGGAGCTTGAAACGCTGTAGCTGAAGCTGTGTAGGAGAGATGCAGAAAGACATCTAGAGCGACAGCCGATGGGTATCAGTGAGGGAATCTTTCCGATGAAAACACCGGATGGAAATTTATCTTCAGCATAGCTGGCCTTCGTTTTGAAGAGAGGAAGTGTTAAGCCCTAGAGAACAGGGAGCAAGCAACAGGGGAGATGTCTTGGATTCCGAGACAGACTGGGAGCTGCACCCCACGGGAGCGCTGGTGCCCAAGCATAGCGTTCAGTGATTTTGCTGAAATACCTTGAAAAGTATTAGTGCATTCCTGATTCCTCTCCTGTAATTCCTGAGCACAAATTCTGAATTACTTGCTACTTCAAAATAGCAAACTGTAGCATTTGTGGAGCAGGAATGTCGTGGAATAATGAGGAAATAAGCTAACAAGTTGTCTAGTCAGTTGAGGCTAAGGCAATGTTCTCTTCCTTTTTTTCTCTGCTTTGGAACACATCCATGAGGATTGTCCTGTTGCAGCACAGTTGTATTTCCTGGAGGTGACCAGCAGCAGGTAGCCCAGCCGCAAAGTCCTACCAGAGGTAGGACAGCCCGGCTTGTCCGGAGGATTTGAAATGACTGGTAGGTGTCAGTGAGGTAACGTACTGCTTGTTTTGGTGGGAACGAAGACCTGTACGGTGACCGCGCCAAGGGAGGAATGAGCAACACTCACCTTCTTGCCGTGACAGTAAATTCAAACAGAACCGTTTTCCCCTGGTAAAAACAAAAGCGACTAATTGAAATCCTTCGGAGAAGAAAAATATATTTTGGGCAGGTAGGAAACGCTTTGTTAAAAGTGAAAAAAATGCCCTCTCTTTAACCTGCTGCATTTACCCTATTTCTCTTTTTGACTTCTTTGCTGGCGAAGCAGGGGCACAGTGTACCTTTCCTCCGTGCTTTGCTGCGTTAGGGTATTTTTAGCGCTTGGTCCACTTTTGCTTTTCCGTGCTGCACAGCACAGCCGATTTTTTTATTTTATTTTTTTTTTAAGTAGTGGCAACGAAACTGCAGAATAATAAACATTTGGTCTCACCTCAGCCCCCTTTACTCCCATCTGCATGCTCCCGCTGTTTCTCTGCTCCGTACCAGTAAATGGCAGCTACAGTTAGGCTGACGTATTATTTAGTAACTGTTTATATTTCCTCATTTTGCACATAATGGCATTCAGATTTCAGAGAAATGACAAAACAAAACGTATAAAGAGGAGTTTAGTTTGTTTAGGAAGCTGTAGGTTGAAAACTGTAAATATTTTTCTCATTGAACATTAATATTTGTTCTAGTGGCAGGATTTTGGAAATAGTCTTGTATGTTGTTGACTTTATCATCATCTGGTGAGCATGATGCAGAATGTTCTTGAATTCCTTGGATATCTGGCTACGGGTGGGTAGCCATGTGTGATTTACCAGTTTTAGAGGAAAACAGAGGCAGATGAAACTAAACAGAAGAGCCGCGATGGAAACCAAGCGGCTCCAAATCATCCCTCTTCCTTTTACGACAGCTGTGCGCGCCCCCGTCTCCCACGGCCGCCTCTGCAGAAGTTAAAGGACTGGTGCCTGCTCCCGTCGGTGCGTGGTGTCTGAACGTCGTCGTTCAATGTATTTGAGAGTTTTGTTTCATTGAATTGTTTAAACTGTTCAAGACTCTCTTGCATATCAACTGGTCAGCTACATTAATCCATTTAAGAATCAAGTTTCCCCGTTTACACATTTGAATTCTGTTCTGGCTGAAACTTCTTTCCCTGGCGCGTTGGGATACAAGGGAGAAGCCCTTCGGAAGGTGTGCAGGCATGTAGCGAGGGCATGTTTTTTCAAGCCTTTGAACTGGGTTAGGAATGCGTCTCAAGATGGAAGAATGAATGGTTACTTGGTGCTTTTAGCCTCCGGGCTTGAAACTCTGCAAGAGGAATGTTATTGTGTCTTCAAAGCCTGTTTCACACGAGCCTTTGTTGAGCAGGAACTCAGAGAGTCTTTGTGTTATCCTGCGCACAACAAACCCGGCCAGCCACCCAATTTGATCTAATTGGGCGGCGGTGGGGAGACGTTTCTTCAGCAGGAAGGCTCTGGAAAACGGGGTGCGTATTTTTAATTAGGAAATACCCCTCAGAGCGAAGGGATTGCCTACACGGACACTTACCAGCTTGATCAAACTCTCTGATTGTCCTGAGGCGATTCCCCATAGCACATTCCCTCTTTTCCCCTCCTCTCTGTAGTGCTTTCCCAGGAAGAGTGCAAATATTTACATTTCTTTTAAATTCTATTCTGACCCTGAGGTGGTGGTAGCACATCCCTGGAGAAGGCACGCCGAGGTTGAGAGAGCGGGGTGGTTCAGGTTCAAGTAATTTTTGAACTGCTTTCTCAAAAATAAACCTGGATTCAGGATGAAATCTGCCGTAATGTACTAATATTACCTAAATTAAAGCAGGCCTGTCAAGTGTTTAGAGGAAATAAAACCATTGCTGTAGTGACCATGACTGGTGAAGTATCCAGAATCAGGGGCTGAAGTGCTAAAAACTCATTTTTGAGAAGAGCGGCTGCTTCAGCAGATATCCAGAAAAATATTATTATTGTTGTAGTGTATGACTAGCCCGATTACGTGAGTAGCTTATTCAGAGTTGATTGAGATCAACCAAGACTGAAAAGACAGGAAAATGGATTTCCTTTCTAAAGGTTTTTACTTAAAAAACCCATGAACTCCACTAAACCTGGCGTGTTGAAGTCCGTAGCAGCCAAGCCCACTCAGTTTCACCTACTAAGCACAGAGGAGGCTTTATAAAAAAAAAACCAAATTATCTTTAAATGGAAATTATCTTTAAAAAACCAAATTATCCTTAAATTTTGTTAAGCACCTTCCTTATGTCTTCAGGATATTTTGTTAGTTTTTAGTTGGTTAGTTTAGTTAGGTTTTTTTTTAATACAGAGCATACTATTTTACAGTTTCGTCCTGATTTTCATTCAAACCCAGCTTTAAAAAGTCCTGAATATAGAATTTAACCAGCTAGTAAATAATGACCTGTGTTGGTCATTAATTTTATGTCGAGAATCCGCACGAGTACACACTAAAGGTATTGTCTGACTAGGGACGACACCAAATGCTAAATTAAAAGGTGATACTGCACGTCAGCGCGATTTAGTGGTTATCGCCGCTTGAGAATGACCTTTAGGAACGTAAAAAGATAAGTTTCCTCATTTGCTAATCTAAATTTGATTATTTTAATCACTTTAATTTGAACTAATCCACCGTGAAGCCAAGTGTCAGTGTATACATGATAATTAAATGTATCTGAACCGATACGATCGTGCAGAAATGGATGCGTAAATCGGCTGGCCGGCTAACGAGGCTTCTGTGAGAGACGTCTCACAAGGTTTGAGGAGGCAAAGTTGTGTAGGAGGGGGTTCAGGGGCAGAAGGAGAAATGGGAATAATGCTGGGAAGCTCAGATTTCCGTTGATGTAATTGGGTTTTAATGGCTTGAATGATTCATAGTCTCGTCGCTTGATAGGCTGTGATAAAAATTTAAACCTAGGTGTGAGTGAAATGACTTACGCTGATAACGTGTGGGGTTGCGGTAGCGGGCAGCAGCGATGTGCCAAGAATTGCTAGAGGAAAAAAAGACGTGTAAGATGTTGGTAACACTTGTGTAAACATCTTTTGGAGGAAGGTTTGGATAGTGATGCTTCTGCATGAGCGTGCCGTGAAGTGTTCCTCATTTTCGCTAGGAATGGGAGGAATCTTCAGCTGACGTAAGCTGCTGTGCCGGCCTGAAGCTGGTGGGACAAGGGCAATTTGGCCTCGCTTTAGAATGTGTCCCTTTAACAGGTTTTTTCTTTTTTTTTCTGTAAGCTGTTACTACACTGTTCTGTTTGAATTAATAGCAAGTCCCCACTAATTTTAATTAGCTATACTAATGAGTGAGTTCTAAAGTGCTACAAAATGATCTGTAATTCAATGGCTGATTTAACTCCTGCCTTGGCTATTTCATCTTTTCCAAAAATGCTTCTCCTGAAGCCTGGTGAGGTGTTTGATCTCTCTTGAATCGAGCTCGTTTACTCCTGCGTTTGTCAGAGCAGCTCACCCGCTTTTACTCCTTTACGGCACAGCTCCTGTGATGTTAATGGCGCGTGGTGGATTTGGGGCACATCTCGGCGTTGGCAGTTAGGTTGAAGGAACGGGTAAAAGCGAAGGACTGTTAGCAGAACTGCTGCGCGCCGAGAACGAGCAGCACCCCAGAGCGCTTCGTGAGAGCCCGTGCGCTGTAGGAGTGCTGGTGTTCCGGGAGCTTTGCAGCCTGTTTATGTTTTTAACCGACGCGCTCCTACAGTGGCTTTTTACCCATCTTCCCTCTTCCTTTTTGAAGGTTTTCTTTGTTTTGCTTTTGTGAAATCAAGAGTGATACCACTGGTATCTGGTTTATCGGCATGTCCTATAGTCACACTGACAGCTTCCACCCTTGTTGTAACTTTCTCTGTTCTGGGTCCCCAGGCTCGGTTCACGCAGGGACGTGTGATGGATTTAAGGCCAGGAAGAATCATAGAATGGTTTGGGTGGGAAGGGACCTTCAAAGCCCACCCAGTCCAGCCCCCCTGCCAGGAGCAGGGACATCTCCAACCAGATCAGGTTGCTCAGAGCCCCGGCCAACCTGGCCTGGAATGTTTCCTGGGATGGGGCATCCACTGCCTCTCTGGGCAACCTGGGACAGTGCTCCACCACCCTCAGTGTGAAAATGTTTTTCCTAATATCCAGTCTGAATGTGCCTCCCTCTATTTTAAAACCGTTACCCCTCGTCCTGTCACACCAGGCCCTGCTGAAGAGTCTCTCCCCACCTTTCCTGCAGCCCCCTTGAGGCACTGGGAGGCTGCTCTAAGGTCTCCCCGGAGCCTCCTCTTCTCCAGGCTGAGCAGCCCCAGCTTGAAGCAATTGAAGGCCACCCTTCTGTCTCCTTGGCCACGTTTCTCCTTGTTGCTGTCTCCTTGACCAGATTTCCCTCTGAAGAGTTGGTTTGGCATCCCCCGTGCTTGTGATGGTGCAGGGGAGCACTTGTATTTAGGAGGGGATGTGGGACCATCTTTCTAGGCAGCAGCTTGCTCCTAGTTTGGTTGGAATCAGAGTGGTTTTATCCAAACAGCTTTGCTTCTTCGCTGGCCCTGGAGGTACTACTTTGAAGCGTGAGTGCAGTATAGGTGTATTTGGTTTTTGTTCAGGTGAAAAATAGCAAGTGGTGTCTGAGAAAATACGCCTTTTACTGGCAAACCTGCACCTGCTGCTTTAGTATTCGTGCTAGTTTAGCTGTGTTAGCTGTCTTCTCAAACACACCTTTACCCCCAAAACCCACGCTGACAAATTAGCCTTTCTCCTTGAGATGAGGTCATACGTATGTGGAAAACCTTTTCAGGTGAACAGGAAAAATACGTGTCGTGGCTTCAGACCGCTGTCTCTCAGACCTTCTGCTACAGCTGCTCCAGACATCGTGTGAGAAACAGCAGGTCCCCACCTTCCTGCCCCCAGTTCTCGTTTGGATTTAGTGATTATAGGAGGGTTCGGTAAGTAGCTGACTCCGACAGAAGGAAACATCAGTTTCCCTGAAACGTTTCTTACAGCAACTCAGAGGAGTCTGCGGAAGAAAATCTTTGTCCTTTTCTTAAGAAGTTGTTTGCGTGCTGTCCCCTGCAGTGTGATGCAAAACTGAATACGTGTTGTCCGGCAGATGCGTGATTGTAAAACAAAACTTGCTTTTAACTGCTTGTTGAACTTCTAACGTTAACGCTTTGTTGGGAAGTAACCTCTGAAAGATAGCTCTGCCTTTCTGCTGCTCCGCGCAGCGTTTCCAGATGTGGTTGAGTACAGCTGGAGGATTAAAACGCTCCAAGAGCTACTACACTCATCTGCAGCTTGGCCTTTTTTTCTTCTCCTCAGTTTTCTGTAGCTTTCTGGTTTAAGCTTTATTTATTAAGAAATGTTACTGTGTCCTGTTTGTTTTTTCAAACTACTGTGTCATTTATTTGGCAGGAGAGGGGGAAGGTTAAAGTTCCTCCTTACCTCCTCCCCCTCTCTCCAGTGAAATTTTTGATTGTTCTGTTTAATGAGTCATTTTCTCTACAGCTGAAGTTAATTTAGTGGCTCATCCAAACAATGAGTATTTTCTGAGCAAGGAAGCGAGGGAACTTTAGTTCTTTCCTCTCTTTTTTTTAAATATAAAGGTGTGTCTAGGGTGTTTCCAAAAAAATGCGGAAGGGAACACAAGCACAGGTCTCCTACATCTTTGGAAAAAGAACCTTAAATTTTGTGTTGCATGCCCTTGACTTTTTGTGTTTGGGTTATGTTCCTCCTCTTCGTAGACTCATGGAAGTCCACCGATCCAGATGGATGAGTAGTTTTCTTCCACCTCTCCAAGGGCCCTTCAGCCCGGCCGTTTGGCATTTGAAGCAGCTTCACCTTCTTCTGCTTGAGACACACCTCCCCAGGGTTTCTTCCGTGTCCGCAGTTGCTTCTGGGTCTGTTTGCAGTTGGAATTGCAGTCCCTTAGGAAAAAGGCTTGGTTTTGATTTCTCTGTACCACAGTCAGATTTTGAAGCCAGGTAGTCCTTTGTACCGTTATCCCGAAGGCAGCAGGAGGAGATGGCTTCGTTGGCACGCGGTTGGAGGGATTGTATCATTCCAGAATTGCTAACGGAACGTCCACGGGCTTCCCTGGAGTGGGGTTTCCTCAGTAGTGGGGGGGAACTGGGTGGGGTTTGCAGTGCTGTTGTGCTACCGCGTGTCCAGAAATGCTCTTTTTGTAGGGTTCTTTATCAGTATTTAAAAGCTGATAGTCAATGCCATTGAATTTTTATTTTCCTCATTCTTCCTTTCCTGTGGCAGTGTACGCGTGCGTTTCGCTGAGCGTTGCGTGCTGTTACAGCCAGCCGCCCCAAGAGCGCTGTTTTCCAGAGCGAAAGAGAAATCAAAGATCTGAAATGAAAATCACTTGTGAAATATTTCTGACGTGTATGTCATGGATTTGTAATATCTGGTTTACACTTCTCTTTGTGAACAAAGGCTGTTCTGATTTGGCCGAGTAACACCAAGTTATCGTGCGTCAGTGTCCTCGCACACGAGGCTTTGATTAAGCAAGGAAAAAACGCTACGATATTAAAGACCGGCTGCGTACAGACTTGCACAGAGAAACAAAAAGTGTGGGTTAAGAAAGTTAACATTTTAATACGAGGGTTTTAACGGCAGGTGCAGTAGCGGCTGGGCAAAAGAAAACGACGGCGTGAAGCGCTGCTCTGCGGGGCCTGGTGCTGGGCAGAGGAGGGGACGCTGCGTGGGTGGGAACGCTCAAGGCAGCAGCAGGAGGGGCTTGTGCTGGCTTCAGGCGTGGAACAGTGATCATCCTATCCTTGCGACGTTTCTGTTCATTTTTCAGCCTGCTAATTTCACTGGAGCAGGACGGTAACTGTGCCACGAGGCCTGGTGCTGACGGTGTAAAGCAGAAGTGGCTCCGTCTTTTCCTGCGTTAGGATCGCAGAAACTTTCTAAGTCTAAGGGCTGGAAGTACGCACAAAGGTTCCTTTGTTTTGTTTTTGTATAAACCCGTTTGATGTTCAGCAGACAAATCTCATCCTTTATGGTTAGTCTAGTGGATTTTTTGGCTTCCTGTTTAGCTTTCAGCCCCTGCTCCAGGAGGGTATGCATCTCCTTACATGGTCCTGCTCGTACCTGCTGATGGCACTGGCCACCACCGGCTAGGAACCCGAATTTCTGCTTCGGAGGGTGAATTCCTCTAGCGATCTTTCTGTCTTTCAGCTATGGAGAGTTCCGCGGAATTTTTTTTGAGAAGAATTCCAGTTATTAGTAGAAACCAGGGTGGTTGTGCTGAGTTATGCAGTGAGAGAAGGGGTGTGGTGGTGGTGGTGGTTTGGTTTGTGTTCTCTTGAGTAGCTGAAGGATACCTGCCTTCGTCGGAGACAGACCATCTCTTGCTCGTTGGGAAGTGTCTCCCTCCGCTCTCTAACGGTTAGCTAGTACAGCAGATAAAATATTTGAGAGTAATTCTACAAGCCTACCGTTACCAGCAGCAGGTGAACTGGTATTTCACCTTGCCCAGTGTATGACTTGGGCATGCAGGGAACAGATCAGTAATTCACTTTGCTGTTAAGCGCTGGGAGTGATGCACTTTTTGTGCCACGAGGCAGATTCCGGGGTTTATTTCTCAGATCTATGAGCAAGTATTTTCATTTGGACTTTTTACCTACTTATTTGAGAGATAGGAACAGATGTCTGCTTAATTGTTTTTCTAACAAGGATTAAATGATTAAAACTCAAGGCATCCTTTCAGAGAAGGAGAAATAAAAGATGTTTCCTCGTGTTTCAGGCCTAGAGAGGTAGAGGAGGGGAAAAATAATGAACTTGAAAGAGAAACCTTCTGGATCATTTCAGGAAATGCCAAATAAAGAGCAGGTCCCAAAGACCAGAATCAGTTAATGAAATTTTTACTTAAAAAGGAGAAACCTGAAATTTGTCTGTGGGATGGGTGACCTCTGCAGCGGGCTGAGTGGGCTGAGTTTGGAAGCGGTAACCGTGTGATCTAAGGGCTCTGGCCATGGGATTCAAAGTCTTCCTAAACCCCGGATCAATTAGCTTCACCTCGTTCGCAAAACGCACGTTGTCAGGCTTTCTCCTCCTCCCCTCCTCTTTTGGCCAAAACTTCTCCAGAAGTGCTGGCAGGGGGATTTTTTTCAAGCCTACATCGTAAGGGTTGTAACCAGGAATCTGATGCGTACACCAGCTTCCTTTCTGTATTTAACCTCGAATCGCGTGCGCGATTGCTTCCGTTGCCCTCTAACCTGTCTTGCTGTCTCTGCTTGCTGATATTTAAGAGTAGCAGCGATCTTAAAAGGCGCATCGTTCATTATTTAATAAGAACTGGATCCTCACGTGGCGCGTGCTCTGTGGGAGCTGCTCGCGTAGCCGCTTCTCAGGGCAGCAGACGTGGTCACCCTCCCTAAACCAACCCGGAACGGCAGCGTTCTGAAGAGGGGGAAAGAGCTTCTCACTCTTCAATTTTGTGACGGCAGACGTTTAAGTTTAAATCTGCGGTGATTTCAAGGATGGTGAAACCACCTCGCTTGGGAGGTTCATCTTCTGGGGGCAGCCGAGAGGGAGCCGCAGCCGGGCGACCGGGACGGACGGGCACAAGGCTTGGAAAGGCGCAGCGGGACGGCTCGCGCCGTGGGGAGGGAGAGCTGCGTTTAACAGGTACCAGCGCTGATAGCCAGGCTTCAAAGAGAGCAGGGGAGGCAGGGTGGCCTTCCAGGGCAAGCTGGCTCCGTGTCTTTGCCGTGGGGAAGAAGTTCAGAGAGCTCCGAAATGAGCTTAGAATTGCAGAAAGGTGAGAGGGAGGGAGAAAATACGGGGTAATTACGAATTTTGGTGCCAAAGCCATCATTCAGAAACAGAAGATTTTTTAAATTCCACCTTGTACTTCAGGGGATAGAAAGGTTTTGGGGTTTTTCCTCCCCTCTGTATTTCCTTTTAGTTTCAATTTTTACTATTTTTATGTTTTTACCCACTGCCAGTAGAAGTTCCCCTCTGTTTCTTGCTGAAAGCTCCTCACTTGGCTTTATTAAAGCGCAAACAACCAGCTGGGCTGTCTTTTTGGGCAAAACAGTCTCAGTCCTTTTACAACTGGAGTCGTTTCCATCAGGTAGGGTAGAGCTTTGCTTCTGGTTGTTTCGGAGTGGTTTTTCCCCTCACGTAAGAAGCCATAAACCGTGAAGGGAAGTTGCTACACTCGTGTGGTATTTGCAAGTTAGATTGCAGAGAGTGTTTTGGAGTGCACGTGTTTGGCGGCCGGTGAAACCGCTGGCTGTGAGTCAGAAGGCGTCGAACGTTGTTTTCAGAAGTGTCCTTAAGGATGGGGTCACGTAAACGATGGAAAAAGAATTCTGAGAAGCAGCAGAAGGCTATTTCGTATCTTGTGAGCAGGTGACCCGGGGGGCTGGAGGGTACGTGTCAGCTTTCCTTGCCTGTACCGCTCTGATAAACCCTTTCGGAGGAACTAACGGGGAACCGAAGCGTTACACTTGTGGCATCACTGGAGACTCAGTTTTTTACACAGCTTTCCTTTGCCTTTCACTTCAGCTGTGGTCTCTTTTCGTGCCTTTCTAAGTTAACTTAAAAATATTTCTAGCTCAACCTTGTAACTATATTTTTGTGGTTTAGAAATGATAAAATATTTTGTTGTGGGTGGTGTTAGACGCTTTTAAATGCCTCAAGTTGAGACCTGCAGGGTCCCAGACACCGTCGGAAGCGCAGGAAAGCTGTTAAATGAGATTTATTTGCTGCCCAGCTTTGCTTTTCCTTGATGGATGTGTTTCATGGCAGGGCTGAGGCGGCTCACGGAGAGGCAGGACAAAAATCCTCCTTTTGGTGCTACCTACTCGGCTGCTTTGGATCCTCAGCTGGAACCGTGTCGCTTACAAGCCTTAAATGTGGAAAAAAATCCCTTGCTGCCTGCGAGCGCTGGGGCCGCGTGGTTCCCGTCCCTCGCCCGGAGCTGCGGGACGTGAGCGCAGTAAGTGGGGCAAAGTTCAGGCCCTCGCCCCGAGCTCGCTGCCGCTGCTCCCTCCCGCCAAATGGGATCCAGCTGCCGCCGCGGCACAGCTGGGTCGCCGTTCCCGCTCCTCGGCCCCTTTGCTAAGGTGTGTGCCGTTCATATCCTAAGCTGTTGTTGTTATTTTTCAATAACTAAAGCTGGCTGCCAGGCCAACTGACAGCTTTGTTTGGGCTGCTGCTGGAGAGGCCAGGAGTTTTGAGCAGGGAGGAGGAATCGGCTGCTGGAGGAAAACCTGCTCCGGGATGAACGGAGGATCGTGTTCTCCTGAGTCAGCATGGGCTGGTGAGCACGCTGCTCCTAAGCACTATGTTAACTTTTCTTTTTAAAAGTGCATGTGCAATATTTTTTTTTTAATTATCATTGTCAATACATATACATTTCTTTTCATGGAATCATAGAATCACAGAACAGTTTGGGTGGGAAGGGACCTTCAAAGCCCACCCAGTCCAACCCCCTGCAAGGAGCAGGGACATCTCCAACCAGATCAGGTTGCTCACAGCCCCATCCAACCTGGCCTGGAATGTTTCCAGGGATGGGGCATCCACCACCTCTCTGGGCAACCTGGGCCAGTGCTCTACAACCCTCAGTGTAAAAAATTTTTCCTAATATCCAGTCTGAATCTACCTCCCTCTATTTTGAGACCATTACCCCTCGTCCTGTCACACCAGGCCCTGCTGAATTGCAACTTAGCAATTTGTTTTACACTGTAATTCTTTTTTCTCCAGAGTTCTTAATGAGCACTAGAATTCCCATTCCGTGCTGCGAAATGCCAGTTCCTTAGACCATCACATCTTGTGTTTGTTCAGTGGAAACCACATGGCTTACGTTTCACTGAGCAAGGGACAGGGTTATCTGTGGCAGGAAACAATTCCTGAGAGGAGCTGTGCCGCGTGCGGTCCCAGCTGTGCCTGTAGCGCGGAGAGTCTGTATTGTGTCCGTTGTAGAAGCACCTTTTCAGCAACCGGTGTTGGTACATCTCTTATAGTTTCCAAAATGTTTTATGGGTTTCCAGAGGCTGGATAACCAGGATGTACTGATCTACCAGCAAAACCCATTATCAGTTACAGGAGATCCTCCGAAAGGACTGACAGGACGGCGTAGTGTGATCCTGCTGAAACTTCTTGGATGAAACTGTTTGAAGTTTACTCCTCTGTGCCCTGTCCATTACCTTGTAGTCAAGCACAACCAGTTCATAAAAGGTGTAGGGTGACAGATAATCATCTGAGATGTGCTGTCATCATCGCGTGCCTCCTCTCCCTTAATACTTTAATGCCTTAATGATGAAAGTCTTCATCCAGGGAACCTCAAATTAATTATTAACTAAACAGAATAGAACAGGTATGAGTGAAAAAGCCACGTAACCACTGCTGGTTGACGGAGGGTAAATACATCCTCCATCCTGGCAGATCTGAGACTAGACTGACTGCTGGGAAGTGACCCCAAAGGTGCGTGGGATGGACTGTGTTCCGCTTAGACGTTCCGGGGTGGCCTTTCAGAGCCTTGGGAATGACTGGGAATGTTTCTTTGCCGCTGGGGACAGAGGTATCAAACAAGAAGTACCCAAGTTATAAACGCAGGTTTAGGGCAGCGTCTCGATTTCATTTGTCACCTCCTCGTTTTCTCTTCTTGAGTACTGTTTGTTTTCAAGGGAGTTTAAATCTGATGGTTTTTACTGGCAAATGCAGATGAGAGAAACCAAGGTTTCAGAAGAGAGCTTAAGAGACACATCTCTTAAGGAAGGAAGGTGTGAGGAAAAGGCAGCAGGCGTGATAGGAAGTTAGCGGTGGAGTTTGTGTTCCCTTCAGCTCGTGGAGTCGCGTGTGAGGCTTTCTGAGGCGTTGGGAGATGGAAGCGCACAGAACAGCTAAAGCTGGGCGAGGCGGGAAGGAGTTTGGAGGATGAAGGGAGCAGCGTTTGAGAATGTCTTCATTTTCATGAACTAATTATTTGCACCTTTTGTTGAAAAATGGAAGCAGACTTGTTCTGAGTGCAAGGCTCATTTAAATCACACGGAGAGTGGAAGATAGAATTTTATATAGGTAGGAATGTTTGGTTTTTTCCCCCCAAAAGAACCGTATCCTTTAGTAATGTTTAAAAGTGTTTTTACTCAAATGTTGAGGCAACCGCCGTTCCCTATTTAGAATTGGAAAATAAAAGCACATGATGTGAAGAAACAGCGATGCAGCCGCACTGCTCTTGCCTGGTACTCGCCGGAGGAATTTGGAGCTGCTCGTTCTGTGGTGGGGATGGAGAGGCTGCACCACGTAGCACCGTGCAGCTTAGTGCTGTTCAGCCTTAAGCAGGGACTGCAACAGCATTAAAACCTACTTTGTGAAATTCCTTATTACGCAAATCCTTCCTTTTTCTTTTTTCCTTCTTCCCCAAACTTGCTGATGCTTTCCATGTTGGATAGCCTTTGATTTGCTCCTGTTCTGAACTCTGTCACTCCATCCACAGGCTGGTTTGCCTTTTTCCTCTGCTTGGGACACTGGAAGGCAGCTCCAGCTCCTCCAGAAAGACCCTCTGGCCACCAACGCTGGTGGAGGACGAGGAGAGAAGCTGAACCGTAACTCCCACATCAGCTTTCAGGCAGGAGAGCACCAGAAAGAATTTCTTGTTCTGTGGCAGTAGGTTACTAATAGCAAGGTCAATTAAATAACTTTTCTTTCCATTTAAGAGTGGACAGTTTTTTGGCTTTGTTTCTTTCTCCTAGAGTGTTTTCTAACACCCAGCTCGTTGGTGCCGGATGCACGGAGAATACACCAGTAGTTTGTTCGGCAGGTTTGCAGGTGCCTTGCTGAGCAGAGCTGGGAAGAAGAGTGATGTTGCTTTGCATAGCTCACAGCTTCCGTACTCGGCACTGGACAGTCGTGGTGGTGGAGGGAGGACTTGCTGCTGTCACTGCTCATCGGGCTCAAAAGCTCCTGTGTATTTAGCGTGACTTTGCCGTACCTGTTACGGGACAAAGAATCACAGAATCACAGAAGGGTTTGGGTGGGAAGGGACCTTCAAAGCCCACCCAGTCCAACCCTCCTCCCAGGAGCAGGGACATCTCCAACCAGATCAGGTTGCTCACATGTTTTGTAACTTCTGACTGGCTGACTTGTAGGAAAACAAACCCAAAAACTTCTATTTAAGAGACAGTGCACGGAAGCTTACAAGATTTTTCATTTGGGAACCAAAAGTAGGTTTTCTTCATTTATAGGTTTTCTCCCTTTATTATTCATTATCTCCTACTTTCCATTCATACTGGGGAAATAGAGTTACGGTGGTGGGAAATAGAGGATAGATGGCAGACTGGACTTCGCCACTCTCCAGGAATGTGCGGTGCTTCCAGTTGCAGGGGATAACACCCCGTTGGTTCCAGGTACACCAGAACCGCTTGCTCTGGGCTGCTGCCCTCAGGTTTCTTAGCATTCAGAATTTTGAGAAAAGGAAGTCAGTAGCTATCCGTCACCTGATCCCAAATGGAATTTCTTAGGGAACAGGAGTTTCTGAAAACAGATCTGCTGAGCAGAGCATTCGGAAAATCCCAACACACGCATTGAGGGGAAGACGGAGAAAGCAGATTGCAAACCTAAATCTGGTGGAATCAGAAATTCATGTGCACCCTGGAGACTGGAAGTTAGTGGGGCTCTTTGGTTTTGGTGAGAGTTAGGGCATTTTCCAGTAAGTATGGTATATGCAATGTATAAGTATCTTTGAAGATTAAAAATACAACGTGAACGTGATATTTATATTTGTTAGGAAGCAATCTGTCCCAACAAACCTGAAGCAGACTCCCAGGACTGCTAGGTACGGCTGAAAAAATAGCTTTCTCCTGTAGCATCGCTGTCTAGGCAACAGTCTGATGGAACTAACTTTAAAAATTGATAAGCTGTTCTAGCCCTCTAACTTGAGTAAGTTTCTGTTTAATTGCTCTTGGTATTGTGGTGATTCAGCTTTGCCCAAATACAGAATTCTTTAGCAGAAGAATCCTGCTTCAATCTTCAGTGTGATTTTTAATTAGAATAACTTTTTTTTGTCCATGAACAGCCTACAGTTCTATGAACAATCCGTTGCAGGGTTTGTACCGTTCTCCATCGTCAGTCATGGAGCTGTGAAGTGTGTGGGGTTTTTTTTGTTTTAGTTAAATTTTACACCCAATTTCTGTCCTGTTTAGTAGATCTCCTGTCTCTGGGAATCTCCCCACAATGATGAAACTGCCTCTGGTGCTCCTGATTGATCTCACTTGCCTTACCTGTGGCTCCAAGACATCACTCAGACCAACAGTTTGGTTTGTGAACTCGCACCAGCCTTAAAATAGTTCCAGTTCTGATGAAAACCGGTATGATTGTTAATTTTGGGTAGTCAGATGCTGTGTCAGTGCTGAGGAATTCCAGAAAGCCATCACGTAACTAAGTGGGCAAGAGCATGGTGGATAAATGTCAGCAAAGGTAAACATAAGTTTTTAAACATACGTTTTTTTCCGGTAAGGAAAAAATGATACTGAACCGTGCTTGTGTGATGCTGAGCTCAGAGCTGAGGGTTGCGCCTTGGGAATGGTGCCCTGTGGTTGTCCAGTTCTCCAGCACCGTTGTCTGCAGCGTGGAACAGCAGCAGCCCAAAAAGGGACAAGGAAAAGGTCTGGTTGTGTGGGTGTTGGACACAGCGGTGTGCCCACTGCGTTCCGAGCGCCTGGCGCCGTTTTTGTGGCCGTATCGTAAGAAGTTAGTGCTCTTAGTTTAGGGGAGGTACGGAGAAGGGCAGCCCTCGACCCTCGGGGACGGTATCGCTGCTTGTGTGGAGCTGTGTTGCTTCAAGGGCTTGGTTTAGGGGATGAGAGGCTGAGAGGCGCAGTGTGCTGGAGGTTTACAGAATCCCGACGATGGTGGGTGAGGCGAGCGCAGAACTCTTGCTGACAGAAACCCCGCAGTACCAGAATTACAGGACTCTCGGTGAAACCGGTTGGGAATCGGTTTAAGACGGATGAAAGAAGGTGTTTGTTTACATAGCAGGTAGGGAATTCAGCAGCTTGCAGCCAGAAGCTGTTTTGGAAACAGGCGCTGTAGGCAGGTCCAAAGCAGGGCCCGGAGAGTTCACAGTCGGCAAGCAGAGCGCGAGGGGAGCGGGCCACAGAGCGTGGTTCGTGGGTTCTCTCGGAACATCACCTTTTGTGCCCTCTTGGAGACGCTTTCTGGACCAAGCGAACCATCGGTCTGACCCAGCCTGAGCTCTCAGGATCCGCTTGCTTAAACTCATCGGTACTGCAAGCTGAGAGAGCTATTGCTTCATAGTAAGCTGGAAAAAATTTCCTTCTTCCTAGCCAGGAAAAAAATACTGGGAAATTCATTTGGGAATGTGATTCATCTGGGTCACACTCATCATTTTCCTTTCAGATCACCAGGAGAGGTTTGAGATGGAGCTCGGCTCCCAGTGATAAGATCTGGTTTAGATGTAGCTGTCCTCAGTTTGCGGTGGGGAGCAGGTACGCTGCCGTTTACACAACAAGACACCAAACACACTTTTTATCGCCTCATCGGTGCCATCACGCTGTTTTCAAGTAAATGTGGTGTTTTTTTAAAAATCCTCACAAAGTTCACTTCAGTATAGCAGTGGCTTGCGGGGCGGTAACCAGTGGTAACTGGAAGACAGTGAGCCTAGCGCTGTTAGTGGTTTTCTTTGTTATATTTTTAGAATTAATTTGGGTGGAAATCATCTAAAAGACAAATTAATAAAGAGAACTTGGAGGTTTTGCATCATTTTAAGACTGGAGAGACTGCAAGGCTGAAAAATAGCAATTTGAACAAATGCTAAAAATGGCATAATGGGGAAAATAGAAAAAACGAGGAGAGCATTCCTTTCAAAAGTGGTGGGGTTCTGTTTTATTTTTAACTTCAGTTTCTTACACCAGAGAAATAAATGTCCCATTTTGAATGTCATGGTCTACAATGAATTTTATCCGGCAGGAAAACTTCATTAATGGAAAGAGCTGGATTATATCTGAACCTGGACACAGTCGAGCTTCATCTTAGTCTAGCGCCAAGCTGCTCTAGAATCCGTCACATCGGGGCTACGCTAGCAGTAGGTGTTACTCATCTGGATGTATCCGTCGGGATTTGTCTTGCTGGGGCATAGTTGTCTTGGAAGAACACCGAATATGAGCCCCGTGAGAGCTCATCCTGTTTCCTTTCTGCTTCCCTGTCGCTTCTTTCTCTCCCCATAACTCTGCAGTAAAATCTGATCACCCAAAGTGTGAATTAATCCGAAGTTATATGAAAGTCTCACCTTGAGAGAGACCGTAAGTCTCAGCAATACGCTTCTTAGAATACAGGAAAAGAGCCTCTGTTTGGCGAAGGAGGAGGAGATTGAGTTGATTTTTTTTTTTTTTCCTTTACTACTGAATAGAAGTGTATAAAGTAAAGCTTGCTCAATAACTTCAGAACCAACCAACCAAAAAGAAAAAAAACCCCCACCAACTTTTCTTCCTTGGCCAAGAAAATGCTTTCTTATTAAATTATGAAATACTGAGATGAAAAATGTCAACATTTACTAATCTGTCAGCAGTCTTTAATATTTACTGCTTGAGCCAGCTGTGTATCTTTTTGTTCATTTTTGAGAGTCTAGTGTTTGCACTCAATGCAGTGACAATACTCTGAAATGTTGATGCTGTATTTAGTGATCTTTTAATTTGCATTGAAGGAGTTTGATGAGGTGATCTCAAAGCCATTCTTGGTGGGTGGAAGAAGAGCGCTAGCAGAAAATACAGAGTGGTTGGTAACACGATGAGCGCTGACACCGGAGACCTGAGCTTAGGAGCGTTAGGATTTTGGTTGGTTTGGTTCCAGTCACGGCATGCAGCAGGGGAAAACAAGCGTATTGAGAAACCCTCCTTGGCTTCTTGTCCCTTTCTGGGATGCACCTGCCCGAGCGACTCTGGAGACGTGGACTTTCCCCACTCCTAACATATTGATGGGGAAGGAGGATGGTGGTGCTGTAGATCATTTTGTGACTTCTTTTTGCTCCCTAGAAATCCAGCTGTGAAGAGTGAGAGAAGTGGGGGGCGTGGAATGAAGTCTTCCTCAAACCTGTTTGGATTTTTATGGAAGGCCAGAGCGTAAAGCTCCTTAGATGGCTTTGGTCCATCAGTAGCCCTACCACTCTTTGAAATATTATATTGCTACAACTTGGTCTGCGCAGGGACGGGGTCCTGGTGTCAGCTGGCCAACCTCTGAGGGTAACGTGGAGCCCACCTCTAGCACAGGGAGGCGTGCGGAGGCCCGCCTGATCCCGCGTATTGTGTACAAGCGCTCAGGGATAGGTGTCAACATCTTTGGATCAAGGGGAGCTGGAAGTACGTGTCTGCGGATGCTGAGAGAGCATCTGACAAACGCAGCGTAAGAGGAGGTGCGGGATGCTGAGGTCCTCGCTGTGGCAAGGTAAAGCTGTAAACTGCACGCCAGCAGCGGTGAATTTGGGGCGCTCAGCACCCGCTCAGCAGCCTTGCTGCCCAAAGCGTAGGCGTTCCTCTTCTGCGGGTGGATGCTTACAGATAACCTTACAGCCTCATCAGCACTGAAGGAGAGAGCTGGAGCTCACAGCCTGGAAAAGCCAAGCAACTTTGTTCAGTGTCTGTGTTTCTAGGGAAGTTGGGGTCTTTTCCAACGATATTTGTAGAGCAGAAACCGAAATCCAATCCATATTCCTATGGGAAGCTAGATTGGAAGCTTTGCTTGGTTATTCAGCTTTGAGAGGTTGGCAAAAGCTGTCTGAATAACTCTTCTCTAATAATGAGGTGGGTGACCGTAACGTAGCGTGTTGGGAAGGCTTCTTGGGCAGCTGCAGCCTACGGGCAGCTAGAGGCACAGGAGAGGCCCCGTCACGCGCAGAGATTCCTGAAGCTACTCGCTAAAGTCTTGCCGTTGATACTTTGCGCAGTCACGTTCTCACCCCTGAAGTTCCGTGAGCAGAAAATTCTTCCTGTTACTCTTGGAGAAATATGTGAAGTATCCGCGTGTGTTGCTTCTTTCTTGGCTACGTGCTTACGCAGGAAAAAATGACAATATCTGCGTGGCTGTGACGTTTTGTGTTGATAGCTGTTCTCAGTACCTTGTTAGAGCCTTTGGGTGATACGGAAAGAATTAAGTAGAATTTCTTCAAAATATTCTGTGAATGTGTGAAAACAAAATACAGTGAAAGTCAGAAGTTTACATCCTCCCACCCCCCCAATAAATGTTTTTTATTGACTGGCAGTTCAGTTGCACTGTCCCAAGCCTCGTTGTAGTCTTCCCAAAATGACAAAAGTAGATACATCTAGAACTCAGTTCTAGACAAAGTGACAAAAGCAGATACATCTAGAACTCAGTTCTAGACAAAGTGACAAAAGCAGATACATCTAGAACTCAGTTCTAGACAAAGTGACAAAAGCAGATACATCTAGAACTCAGTTCTAGACAAAGTGACAAAAGCAGATACATCTAGAACTCAGTTCTGGACAAAGTGACAAAAGCAGATACATCTAGAACTCAGTTCTGGACAAAGTGACAAAAGCAGATACATCTAGAACTCAGTTCTAGACAAAGTGACAAAAGCAGATACATCTAGTTCTCAGCTGATGTGCGGGGACGCGCAGAGGAGCCGGCAGGCCGTGAGGTACGCTTGGGAACTGGGAGTTTCAGTTAGGAGAGAATCCCAGACGAAAAGGAAAGTTTGAAAAGTTATTTCTGAGAGTCCTTGGAATTTGAACTGGGAATCGTAAATTGTGTCTGACAACACGGAGGTTTGGGGACGGGCGTGTGTTTGGTTCTGGTTTTTGACTGGGGCAGGGAGCTGTCCTGGTCTGGAAGTTTTTTCTTTTTTTCCAGTAACGCAATTGAATTTTTTTTTTCCTTCGTGCTTCTGTAATCTACTGCAGCTCCTTTTTGTACATACGCATGCTTACGGGCAGCGGTGGTACGCTCTTACGTTTTGTACAACGCGTGCGATAAGCAGAAAGCTCGTGTCGCAGGAGAGCATGATAAGCAATAATACCTGCTGATAAATTCTGAACGGCAAGACAGCTGTGTTTTCAACAGGACAACATGGTTGCAAAGTTGTTTTCTTTTGTTCTTGATGTGATTTTAAAATGATGAAATGTACCTTCAAAAAACTTCTAATACTACAAAAAAATCTGCTGTTGCTGGAAAACAGATGGGCAAAACAACGTAGACTGAGATCTCTGGTTGTCATGCTGTATATGGTTGTGTTTTGGTTTTTTTTCCCAAAAGGCTGTGGAAATGGAAGTTTTGTAACAAAAATGCTAGCTTTAACTTACAGCATTCATTTAAGAGAGCTGGACCTAAAATGAGAGTTAGAATTTGTGGCTCTGGCATGAAGGCAGAGACGGAAGGTAGAAGTCAAGGTGCGTTCTGCTGTTCTTCCTGTGTTCCAGATTCCAAACATACACAAGGACTTAAAAACCAAATTTTCTCTTGGATAAGGGGAGGGATACAGGGAGAATGTCATGCAGGTAGCTGAAAGCTGTTGAAAGCAGAGAAGATTTTGGAAGTGGCTGTGCTGTAAAACATCCTGACTGCGGAGCGTTGGCCGTGGCAGTCAGTGCCTGCTAGGTGTTGCTGTGGTTCTCGTTACCTTTACAGCAAGATCAGAGCGACGAGAACCTTGACAATTGCGCTGTTGCTTGTCACAACCACTGACTTTTAAAAATTATTCTTTTTTAAATTGTATTTTATCATTTCCCTCTGCTTTTCAGGCTGCCTTCTCCCACCTCAGGCACGTGTTGGATCTGCGCTTGCAGAGGTATAACGCAGGATTCTGGCTTTCAGCTCTATCTGTAAGGCTGATCGGCACATTGCCCTCCTCGATTGACCTCCCGCACGTGATACACAATCCGTTAAATCTCATGGAATATTTAAGAATTTAATAGATTCTTTGCATAACAGAACGCTAATAGTTCTGACAAAACACTGCTCGGAGCAAAACAACTTGTACAAACAGATGCTCTGCCAGCGGTGGAGCTGATGAAGCCTCGTCTCCTATCGATTTTTCTTACGTTTATTAACCGGCCTGTCTGTGCCTTTCCTGGGCAGTGATGGGGCTGCTGAGGAAGAGAAGATACTGATGTGCCTAGAACAGTTATTTTCAGGGTGTTTTATTGAATGGCTTTTCTGTGGCGTGGCTGAGCTACAGCACAGACCCCAGTACCCAGGTGTGAGAGGACCTGATGGTGAAAGGAAGCACAAGGTCATTCCAACTCAGTCATTTGTTTGGAGGACCCTTACTTCTGTAATTGCCAACGTTCATCCTTTTTCCTCATCCTGCTTGCTTCTCCTTCTCGCACGTTTTAGGTTTTAGAATCACAGAAGGGTTTGGGTTGGATTGGAAGGGACCTTCAAAGCCCACCCAGTCCAACCCCCCTGCCAGGAGCAGGGACATCTCCAACCAGATCAGGTTGCTCAGAGCCTCATCCAGCCTGGCCTGGAATGTTTCCAGGGATGGGGCAGAGACCCAGGGTAGAGACCTTGTTCTGTGTAATGTGTATTTTGAATAACTGTTTGAATTAAGTTGATATTAAAGGATGATTGATATAATTTATTTTGAGGAGAGGTTTGAATGTAGCGTCGATGACTTTTATAATCGCTGAGACCAGCAGCCGTCCAAGAGAGTTAAAAATGCCTCTCTTCGTTAGGAAGGCCGAGTGGCCGATGGTGCGAGTTCTTCTCGTAGGTTATGGGAACGTGGAGAGCTTTACATTTCCTGAGATGATCTAGTGCAGTCATACAACGTAACGAGGCTGGACTTGTGTATATTTTATCAAGGTCAGTGTTTAGTGAATGTTTTCAATCATTGATTAACCACGACGTCGTAACGAGATGTGATAACGTGGATGTGTGCGTACCAAGCCTTTAATCTCTGTTACTGTATGCTTTTAATTTTCAGTTGACTTATACTAATAGCTTCTAAAGGGTTCTCCTGAATGCTGGATGTGACCACAAACGGAATACGCGTGTCTCAGTAACACACTATCTATAATCAGTGAGATTCTCACTGATACCCATCATTATATGGGGAAATTTCCACTTGGCATGTTTTTTTTTAAAAAAGACTTGAAGTAAGAGCTATTGAATTAAAACGTCTGAATGCAAATTCTGAGATGAGAAAAACTTTTACCTACTTTGACTTTTGTGCTATTACACAGCCTCGTAGTGCTCAAGGGGTGTTAACGTTCTGTCAGACAATTAACGTGGGTGTTGATGAGTTTCCCCGTTTGAAATTAGGGCAGCTGAGCAAGGGAAGATCAGTTCATTTAAGCTTTAAAATATCATACCGGCAGTCACGCAGGCTTTTAGGAGTTCACTGAATGAAAACTGGAAAGGAACAGCAGGGAAAGACTCGGTTGGTCTGAGTGGGCGTTATAATTTGGATTTAATTCCCAGCTGCGTCCAAACAGGGCTCTCCCGTCCCGGAGAGCCGGCCGGGTGCCGCGTCCTGTGTCACTGTGTTCGGAGTGAGAATCACGCCTCCTCCGTGCCCTTTCATCCCCTGTGTTACTGTTTCCCTGCTACTGTGGTTGCTGGAAATCCATTGGATGACAATTGTTTGGAAAACCTAATCTATCCCCAAACAAGTATTTGGGTGTTTAACTGGTGCGATGAGTAGTTCATACCGCAGAGCTCGTTCGAGTGCTCCGCGCTGGTTTTGAGGTTAATCCCCTTGTGGTCCAGGGTGTCCCGATTGCTAGCTCAGTGGGAGTAGGAAGGTAAAGCTCTTGCTTTACCAGCTTTTTTCCAGCTAAAAATTCTATTTGCATGCAAATTTCACTTAATTTTATCAATCTCCTTAAAGATGGAATAATGCTTGGCAAGATACGTGGTCAGAAAATTCTCAAATGCTGTTTATTTTCTTAAGCATTGATACTTTTGCCCCCCCCCCATACTTCTGCATTCTCATCCTTTAACACCACGTAGTAAGACACTAATATTTCCCCCACAGAACATATTTTTGCTCAGTTTGTAGGTGGTGTTCAGGGAATGAAGCAGTTTTTAAATTCTCATCAACTTGTGGCTGGCCCAATGTTTTATTTCTAGCAAGTTGTCCGGATGCTGCCCGGCATCCGTCATCGTGTGGGCGCCGTAGACACTTACACCCCGCCGTCTGAGCTCTTCTGTTGAGTAGCAGTTCTCACCTCGCGGTCGAGACGCCGAGGTACGGGCACTAACCTCATTCCCTGGATGTTACGGTGTCTGGATGTGCTTGGGACATCCTGACTTCTTCCTCCTCACCAGAAAATTTCCTGTGGAAAATAGATGGATGGGGTAGGTGCCTTGCCTGTTAATACACGAGACCAGGACAAAGTGCCCCACGACTCCACCTGGAGAAGTTCTGCAATTTATGGCACAGAGAGAAGGTTAAAAGGTCAGGTCAAAGGGGTGGGAATGACTAGAAACCAGAGATAAATTGTGAATGTATGTGGGTGTACATGGAAATACCTTCTTACGGAAACAAATTCATCTCAGATGTGGCAGACCTGTGAGGTTTGTTACCTTCCTGCTCTGCAAAGGAGAAAGCAACGGGTCGAGGCAGTTAATGTCATTCATTGATGGCAGGCTGCTGGTGGGATCTTTGTGGAAAGCTGAATCTGGGGTTAAATAATTGTCTTCTAGTCCAGCTTCAAGTTGTGACAAATTCTACTGTTGCTTTTTGCCTTTTTGTTACAATTCCCTCAACTTCATGACATTTCGGTTGCTCTTATCCGCTCCTGTGTTTTCCTGCCGTGTTTTCCAGACCGTGTTTTCCAGCAGCTCCCCGTTATCCCTTTCCGCTGTTTAATGTGCTGTTGTTGGGAATTGAGGAAGCGTTTCATCCCGAATCGCTGTGGAGCTTCCTTCCCGTCCTGCTGCCAGAAGTGCCGCGGACGAGCTACTTCATTTGTGCTGGCGGGGTTTCAAAGGGGAGGTCAGCTGGCCAGGTTATCCCCCGCGGGGCTGCTGTGTGTCTTCCTGCTAAATGCCATTTTTCTTCTGCCTCTTCTGCTTTTTCCCCTCGTCCACCGGGAGGAAAATGGCTCCAGCCAAGCCGAACTGGTGTGGATCCTTGCTTTAAGGTGGAACTCTCCCAGTTTAGCGTGTATCATTAGTTTCAAGGTAGCTCAGGCTGATTATGTAGGGGTTTTTAACATGTCAGAGAAAAGTAAATCTGGCAGCAAATGAGTGTTACAAACCCAGGTCAGAAAAGCCCAGGAGAAGGTGGCGATGTTTGGTTGCATGTTTGATTAAACGCCAAGCGGTGTTTGCCCCTTTCAAGGACACGGCCGTACAAAGCGCGCTTCACCGTTGCTTTCTTGAGCTGGGAGTTGAGCAACCTGATCTGGTGGAGGATGTCCCTGCTCCTTGCAGGGGGGTTGGACTAGATGACCTTTGAAGGTCCCTTCCAACCCTAACCATTCTATGATTCTATGAGTGGGTTACTGGGTTGTCGGGGGGAAGCACGAATGACCCACGTTCTGCAGGGTTAGGCTCTGAAAACTCGCTGAACCGAATGGTGCAAATTCCAAAATAATGAATTACCCTGGTCATTCAATCTGCGATCTTCTTTGAGTCTTAGAAAGGGAAGCAGTGCTGCCCTGTGAAGGATGAAGCTCCAAACTAGATGACGCAGGCACACGTAGGTTTGGATATCCCTCCTCATCATTGCGGTCTGGTGGAGGGGAGAACACCCCGGGCCGGCAGTGGCTTTATCTGAGGGACGTCAATCACAAACAACGCTGCCAGGAGTATGAGAGAGGCACCATGAGAAGGTTTGGGATGAACCTGGAGTATTGATCTCCTGAGATCCTCTATTCCCTGGCTTCGTAGCAACGTTAGTATTTTCAGTCCTGAAACCCAGGGAATTTCTCTTCATGTCAGCTGGGCTCAACTTCTTGGGTCAAGCCAGTTCAGACCCCTGACTGCTGTTGGTTTTGTGTAGCAGAGCAGGAGATCCCTTAAATGATTTTTCTCCATGCAAACTCGGTGAATTCCTCTTTCGGGTATCTTTGGGTACCAGAGCGGAGAGCCGGCTCGTTTCGTCCCCTTTACAGGTGTCAGTGGGCAGAGGTGACCTCCAGCCGCAGTGCTGGCCTCCGCCGGGTCCCGGCCTTCCTGCCTGCCGCAGCGGCCGTTCCTGCTGACCTCAGGGATGGGTTCGGTTTTGTCTTGAGTGAGTTGAAATCAGGTTGACACCCTGTGAAGTTAAAATCAAGCATACAAATTCTTTGCTGGGCAGAAGCTCATCCAAAGAACGCGTGTGGTTGACTTTGTGTTTTCCCCGCAGGGTTCTTCAATGTAAGAACTTGGTTCTGCTCGTCATCTTGTTTTAAAAGCTTCTTAGTTTTTGGTTTTTCGCCATGTGGTGAGGATGTGGTTTTTTTTCAGTGTTACACATGAAGGGAGTGAATTTTGTCTGAACCCAAAGCAGAAAGGCTGTGCTGCTCCTCAGGTTCCTCCGTTGGTGAGTGATTACCTACATGAAGAACAAAAAAGGGGTTGAAAACACCAAACCCGGTCACTCAGCCCGAGAGGAAGGGACTTGGAGAAGCCAAATCGCCGCTCGCGGATGTTCAGGAGAAAGCTGAAATAGGCGTTTTGGGGTACAATGCAGAAAAGCTTATCGAGGCTTATTAAATGTAGATTATAGCCTGTCAAGTCAAAGAGCAATGCTGTAATTACCTTGTTTAGCTCTGTTTTGAATTCCTTTTGTTAGTTCCCAGGCTGCAATTAACATACTAGAGCAAGCATTGGTGGTTCTTGCATTCCTTTACTCTTTCCACATCCATGTGAGATTGGGGAAACGGGACAATGTATTTGCATCTCTTTGAAAAGGAGTTACTGGAGCTCCTTTCCATTTTGGTTGGTGTGTTTAATTTATCCGGATGGGATGCTTCCCGTATCTGCGCACGTTGGTGATGCCAAGAAATAGGTAAACAGACGCTGCTTACGATCGTCAGTGTGGGGACAGAAAAGCATAAATAGTAAAAATTGAGGATAAATTCAGCTTTGAAGTAGATGTGCGGCGTTTGGTTGTCACTGGGTGGTGACTCGTGCAGGTGTCACCCGGACAGGAGCCGTGAGCGAGCTGGTGGGGGCTGCTGAGGGTGTTTACTCTGGGTCAGGTTACCAAAGATGCGTGGGTATACCTGTCCAGACAGAGGGTGCAGACCTCAGCTTGTGAAATTCTGCACCGATCCGCTGCTGTATTTTCATGATCTTTCTATTTTCAGCTTTTGTTCCTGAGCTTTTTATTCTTCACTGGGTGGATGTGTTCGTTATGCAGTACATCGCGGTTTAATCTCCCAGAATAGATCCTCTGTACGATCCTGCAGGAAACACCAAATGCACTTACTTTTAAAAGCTTGAATTTGTAACGACTAATGTTGCCAGGGAGCCCTCAACGAGTCGCTGATAGAATCACAGCAGGGTTTGGGTGGGAAGGGACCTTCAGAGCCCACCCAGTCCAACCCCCCTGCCAGGAGCAGGGACATCTCCAACCAGATCAGGTTGCTCAGAGCCCCGGCCAACCTGGCCTGGAATGTTTCCAGGGATGGGGCATCCACCGCCTCTCTGGGCAACGTTGTTCCAGTGTTCCACCACCCTCAGCGTAAAAAAAAAAATTCCCTAATATCCAATCTGAATCCAGCCCTTTGGAAGGGCATTTCTGTTGGTGTTTTTGGGACAGGACACGTTGTTGGCCCTTAATAGCAAATGGAAGTCTGAATTGGTGACTGGAAAGTCTTTTACTGAAAGATTGTTTGAGTTTTCACTTTCATTTCTTGTGATACATTTGTTCCTCCTTGGTTACTTTTCAAAGCGAATGGATTGTGAGGAAGGAGTGAGGATTACCCTTTAAGTGTATTTTAACAGCACATCTATTTTATGTATGAAAATTGTGCTGCCTTCAGGAAAGATATATTATTAAGTTGTCTAGACACCCTGCTCTTAGAGAGTTTAAATTTTAAGTGCTCCTCTCCTTCTCCAGCTCCCCGATAATGGAAATAAAATGAAGTATCAACTTATTTTTAGTTACTGGATTTAAGAACGGGACGTCGGCCGTAATAGGAACCCCCGTTAGCCATGTCGTATCCAGCCTGGACTAACAGATTTGAGAAGAGCGCGGTGCCAGCTGGATCGTGCGTGAGTGTTATCTGCATGTGTGTGCTGGTCCAGATGTTGAGCAGGGGACTGCTTCTCAAAGGTACCTCGTAGGAATTTTTGAAGACGCCTGCTTGTTTTCGGTACATTTTTCTTGCATCGCTAATTCTTTCCATAAAGCCAACCACAAAGTGCATTATTGGGGACTCCAGCTGAAGCCTGCGGTGAGTAGGAAATAGATTAAACACAGGTTTTCCCTTTCCCCTGCTTGCCAACGGTGATGTCAGCAGCTTTAACGACCTTACCTCAGCGCGCCGCGGTCCTGCCGCTCCCTGTGAAAACACTTCTTCTTCTGCAGCGTTTTGGTGTGTTGTTAAGGAAATGCTGTTGATCAGAAACAATGACGAAAATGCCAAATACTCTCCTTCTGCCTTGAAACACACTGTAACAGCTCAGGGAGGGGAGAGGAGGCTCAGATTGCTCTGTCAGAAATTTAAGAAATGTTCTTTTAAGTCCAGCAAAGAGCATTTGTACGCTAAAGTTGAGCACGGGCGGTTTTGGCTGTAAGTTCTGCACAAACACGAATTCCCTGCGTCCCAGGCCTTGGTTGGCTGTATTTCCAGCGACCTTGGAGGAGCAGGCTTGCTCTGAGCGGTGGGTTTCTCGGCATCTTTGTGCGTTTGGACAGAACGGCACCGCTGTCCTGTGGCAGCGGCACAGGTTGTCATTCCCAGTCACACCAGAGAAATCTGGAATGTGAAAACAAGTAATGGCGATCGGTAATTTCAGATGGTCTGTAGCAAGGAGTCTCATTGGTTCTTCCTTCACAAAATTAGAGGAAAACAAAAGCCACCGATAAATTTTGACGGAAGAGCGACAGATAGATTTCCATGCTGTACTGCTGAAGGTCCTGGAGGTGTAATTAGAACTGCTCCGTGCCCCTGCGTCCCCTCGTACCGCAGCTGAAGGCTGTGTGAAATGCAGCCTGTCCCATTCGTGTCCTACGGGATTCTGGCTCTTCATCCCAAGTCTCGGACTCCGGGATATTTCAGCCTGCTGTGGTTTTTCACTCTTTTTACATGTGCACAAGACTTTAATACGTGAGCGTCTGGGTTTCCGTAACGGTGGCTTTCCTCAGTAGGATTTTCTTAGTGAATTCCTCTCGGAAGTGCGTTGTTTTTCAAATAGCCTTGTTCTCCCTCTTCCTTTTGTCTCCTGCCATCTGAATCTGGAAAGGAATGCCCACTGGTAGTGGTTGCGATGACTTCTTGGCCATGTTGGTTGAACTGGCGAGGAATTGGATTGGACAGGCCGTTTTGTTCAATACATGGTGTATTGCAGTTTAGATGACCTGAATACTGGTGAAGAGGCGTAATACTGGGCCCCGATACCGCAAATCATTATTTACATACGTAAAATCTTGTAGCAGGATGAGGTCTAGTGATGTTGAAGAGCTGTTGCTGGCTTTCCTTCTGCTTGCCCTGTAGGTGCCGGGCCGTGGGGCCTTGCTCGTGGGCACCCAACTGGTCCTCTCCTTTGTCGCTCCTCTTTATTAATAAAGTACGGCATTACCGGCTAATTTTAGGTCCGACATAGCTGAGAGCTGCACAGCTATGTGAAGCTGTGTATGGATATTTGGGCAGAACATTCCAGTAGATCGCAATGTGAGTGCAGGAGAAAGCTGGAAGTAAAGAAGAGATCTGTGAGATCGTTCTCCGGGGAGTTTTTGCAGCATACCACACATCATTTGCAGGGATAGGCTTTCCTTTCACTTGAGGGACCACACAAAGTAAATTCTGTTTCTTGGGCGATTAAAGAATATAGGACAGGAGGGCTTTTCAGCTTTTTTACTCCGGCGTGTCTACGGGAAGCCTTTATTTGTGCTGAGGAAAACGCGCTGTTTACCTCTCTTTTCAGGAGCGTGGTGAATATTGAATATAGAAATAGACACACTTTTATGTGAAATCCAAGCCTTGCTTCTTCAGATGTGAGGCGAAACTCCTGAAACGTAAACGGCGGTAATCCTCTAACCCCAGTTCAAACAGAAATAGTATTCATTTCGCTGGAGCACCCTGCAGTCCCCACTGGGTACGCCTGCCTATGACCGTAGCGCCAAGAGAGGAGGACGGGGCCGTGGTCTGCGGTGGCAAGGGCCCGGCGCGCGGCATGGAAGCACCCCGCCACGTCCCGGCCCGTGACCTCAACCCCGCGCCCTCCCGCAGGGACGCCGCTCCGCTGCCAGAGTGCCGACGGGACGCGAGGCTGATGGGCTTGTGATTGGAGCCCTTGCACGATTTTTTTGGTAACTTGTGTGTCAACGGGCTGTGGTAACGCTTGGTCATCCTCGCGCGAGCGGTGGCTTTTGCGGGTGGCTAGGAAGGCCCTGCCAGGAGGCCCGATATCTAATAATTCTTTCTTGTAGTGGCTAAAAACACCAAGAGCAGGCTAATGCTTTGAGCTTTTCTTCCTCTCGTCACAGGAGCCTGTCAGAGTTAATCGCTGTGGACACTTAGATCGTTTCGGCTGAGGTGAATCTCTTACAGGTTTTGTACGTGTTTCTGACTGCTCTGAGTTTTATTGCCAACATCTGTTTTAAAGGCTTTTGGGATTCAGACGCTCGAGTACAGTTCAGCTGGGTATGCCGTGATTTTTCAAGGTGCTAACGTTTTCAGTTTGGATGATCGCTCTGTTAAAGGGGAAGAAAATGGAGGGGGAGGGAAATAATTACAGAAAAGCTTTTAAAGTGCCCATGATGCTAATTTTCTGTCTCTTTTAATTTCAGAATTATGACCTATACAACCTCAGCAAATCCTTCTTGTAACTCATGGGTATCAAGACTATAAACGTTTCATGCTATCACAACTAGGACCTCACCTCCTCCCCCTCCTCCTCCTCCTCCTCTGTACGTGGGTACGATGCATCCAGTTCCGTTTGTTTACCTTACACAAACCTCAGGAGTTAGCTGACTGAGCTGCACATCCCGTGTTGTGCCAAGCAGAAGCACTGTGACACCCGGACACCCAGTCTGACTTTCATCCTCCACCGGAAGGACCTAGCTGGCCACAGTGAACTGATGCGCCCGCCGCCGCGTCACGGCGAGCGCGGGTGTTTTACTAGCACATTGACACAACTTCATTTGCTGCTGAAATCCTGTACGACAAATCATCATTGTAAATTATTACATACAAACCTTCATGTTGGTTGAAGAGTATTAAATATTTAACATAGGTTTGGATTTATACATGTACTTTTTTTTAATTAAAATGTAACTTTTCCTACAGCACATCTTTTTTGATGTGGAACTGAGGTATACTATATTCTGTTGTAAACAGAGTGGGAAACCTGCTTAAAACAAGGCTTCTAAGAATAGAGTAGGGTACTATTCTTGTTTTAAGATTGTAATTCAGAAAATAATATAATACGAGTCATTGGTCCCCGGGCCTTGATTGTACAGTCATATTTACTGATGCTATCAGTTGTAAGATAACCCCGACGTTGAGTTGAGTTCTTTCCAAAAGAAGAATAATTTTCTACTCCTTGTAAAATAATAGTCCGTATTAACGACAACGAAGACAAACATTACTGTACATGGTATTTGCAAGCGTCAACTTGAATTCGTCGATTGCACAGGAACTGACAAAAAAAAAAAAATCAGATAAAAGAAATCAAAGTCTTCCACTGTATATATTGTAAAGAAATAAAACCAACCAACCGAGAACCACAAAACAAAACTGAAACAAAAAAGGGTGAACTTTTCAAATTGACTCTTTCCCTGGAATGACAATGTGGGTGTTTGTAAATTCTGGAAATCTCTTTCTATATGTAATAAACTAGATACTGTTTTATCCGCTGTGGTGTTTCTGGGGTTTTTTCTTTTCTTGGTGAGCTGGCTCTGCTATCTCAGATCGTCCCGCCACGCTGTTTTGATGTTCGGTTGTGTGTAACGGAGCTGTGCATCACCATAGCCTGAGAATAAAGCCGAGCGTAATTAGGTGTAGTAGGGAGCGTGCTGCCTTGAGTTATTTCTCTAAAGCTCTTGTTTCAGTTTTCTGGAGAATCTTCAGGATACAGCTCCCCTTCCGCTCAAGTCAGTGGAAGAGTTCACAGCGAGTGAAATCAGTGGAAGCCATCGCGAGACTTCAGTGTAAAATTTAAGAAGAGTGGCCCAGATGACTGGAAATCAGTGCAAGAGGAAGGATGAGGAAGAATTTTTCTGCAGCTCTCCTGTGCTCCACTCTGCTTCTGTGCAGATAGAAATTATTTTGTGTGGAGCATTTTCAGAGCCTTCATTCTTTTGGGGTCTGGAAGAATGCCGAGATCGTGGATTTCCAAGTAGAGCGTTGCTGAAGTGATAATTGAACTTGAAGCCAGGTCTGGTCCCTGCTGGTCCCTCCTCTTGCTTCTGCGAAGCAGCTCCATCAACGAGCGCAGGTTGGACAGGATTCTAGTTACCAGGACAAGGCGGGCACGCGGGGCACCAGCTCTCCCGGCGGGAATGCTGCCAGTCCCTCAAGAGGGGTTTCTTTTCCCTGAGATCGTGGTTAATGCGATGTCCTCTCCTGACCGCGGTGCAGACGAAGGGCCCATCGCACAGCTGTTTTTCACCTCTCCTTGTGCCGGAGGCTTACCGCTCCCTTCAATCCTGGTGTGATTGCAGACGTATCCGCTTTGACCCGATCAAGTCAAAATGTCCACTTCAGAAAGGACTTACAGCTTAAGAATATTTAAATCATTCCAGATCGCCGGGAACATCGCGTGAGTGGGGATGCTGGCAGATGTGAGGAGGGTGAGGCTGCAGCCTGAGAAGGACCTGTGACTGCCCGGGGGGCTGCTTTTGGAAATCTTGGCGCTTTTTTTTTTTTTTTTTTATTAACAGAGTTTACTTGCAATGAAAACTTGCATATGCTCCGCAGTAAAAACATCAGAGCAACTCGCCTCCAACCCTTTGGCCACAGCCGCCTCCTGCTTCATGAATTAACATAAATGTGTTGATTTGCTTGCTAAATATTAGCCCGTGTTGATGTGAACATGCTTTGGTATTTTCTGGCTGCTGTGCTTTGCGTCGTTTCAGATAATTTGCGTGCTCCAGCAATTACTGAAATAATAGGTTTGTAGGTACCGCGCGCTACTGTTGAGTTCTAAAATACGCGAGTGAGTACGCTTATTCCAGATAAAAGTATTTCACAGCGATTCATATATGAACGAATTTTCATAAAATACATATTTTAAAAAATAATTGGCAGTGGTGATGGTGGAAGCGGGCGGTGGGGGGAGGATGGTGCTGACCCGGTGGGTCTCCGTTCACGTTAACAGAAACCTGTGGCCAGCGAAACAGCTTGTTAATTATGTTAACGTGCATTGTTCTTATGGTAATTGGGTTTTTCTTTTCCCTGGTAAAATTAAACATTCCTGTTGAGCAAATGTTTTGAAAAGGCTTTTGAAGCAAAGTGCATTCATAACCAGACCTGAAACTCTTGATGCTTTTCTTGCATAGATTTTCATTCTTAGAAATTGCAGACTTTAATAAATAGACCATTATGAAGCAAGCCATTTTAAATTAAAGCGTAAATGCCTCAGAAATACAGTACTATACTGCCTTAGTGTTTTATGAATTCCTTTGTTCTGTCTGCCACAGAGGAGATTATCATTTCTTGAAGTTTGAAAGTGGGATCAGTCCCGTATCAGCGAGTAAAACTCGGGTGCTCAGGGGGTTTATTTTGCTTTGATTTTTTTTCAAGTGGAAGTTTTTGGTTATTATTTGAGTTCCTTTCCGGCTCCGTTACTGGGGCAGCTTTTTCAGAAACGGCTGAATGCATTTATTAGGGCTGTTGCTTGAAAGTGAATGGGATTGGGAAAACCACTTGAAGCAGTGTCCCGGAGCACCAGCGACACTTACGCACCGGGGTTTTCGCAGGGATCGCTGTGTTCGGGCTCCAGTTGATGCTGAGTTGGTATGTATGTTGTGGAACTCAAATTTTCATCCTTCTAGTCTGTGACATTAACCTCTTTAATGCATATTTAAGATGCCGTATGTCTCCCATAGTGTTTATTCATTTTTTTTTTTCCAGCAAAGCTACAAATTCAGGAAGGAAAATGAGGAAGCGGAGGCCAGGTTTATCGGCGTATTCTCATGCTGCAGCCTTGCTTCCCAAATATTTCAGAACTAAGCATCCGTGTCCGTCCGGCTACCAGCTGACTTTTGGCTGAAGCCATTATTCGTGCCCTCTGTGACGCTCCAGGGCTGCGTAATGAGGAGTCAGTGCTTCCATGGGTCCCAGCGACCTAGCGCGTGCCGTATTTTGGTGACACGGCTCCGCTCCGCAGCGACAGGTGACCGCGGGAACACGAGCAGCCTGCACATTTGCTTTTGGAATGAGTAACTGGAGCCGGTACTTGGTAGCAACCTAAGCACGGTGCGTCAACTGTCAGCGGCATCGAGCTGGATTGGTGTCGGGGTGCTTTGTTCTGCAACTTAATTCACCTAAGCTGCCTTAATTTACACTTTTGCCCATCTTTTGTGCGACCTCCAACCCATCTTTGGGTGCAGCCGACCCGACGGTGTTTTGGTTTTTTTCAGTCTGCAAGCCTTGAGGCTAGTTCACGGGTGTAAAGCGGTGGTATTCACCCTTGTCCACTTCACCTTCTGTTCACCTGCTTGTTAGCAATTTCGTTAAGCTGGGACTTTGAAGAATCCGTAAATAAGCTGGCTGTGAACTTATGGGACGCCTCTATAAAATTCTTCAGGCTGTAGGATGGAAAAGATTGGAAGGGGAAAAAAATTCAGAGGGCTGGAGCAGCTCTGCTGTGAGGCCAGGCTGGGAGAGCTGGGGCTGTTCAGCCTGGAGAAGAGGAGGCTCTGGGGAGACCTGAGAGCGGCCTCCCAGTGCCTAAAGGGGGCTGCAGGAAAGGTGGGGAGAGACTCTTCAGCAGGGCCTGTTGTGGCAGGATGAGGGGTAATGGTTTTAAAATAGAGGGAGGTAGATTTAGATTGGATAGTAGGAAAAAATTTTTTACACTGAGGGTGGTGGAGCGCTGTCCCAGGTTGCCCAGAGAGGTGGTGGATGCCCCATCCCTGGAAACATTCCAGGCCAGGTTGGCCGGGGCTCTGAGCAACCTGATGTGGTTGGAGATGTCCCTGCTCCTTGCAGGGGGGTTGGACTGGGTGGGCTTTGAAGGTCCCTTCCCACCCAACCCTTCTGTGATTCTATAAACTAAATACAGACCCTTAAAGCGAGTAGATCCTTGAATGAGCAATGACTGTACACCTCTGTACGGTGTGGCTGTCTGTGTTTGTTGTTCCAGCAGTTTCGTTGTGAGAGCTGGGAGCTCTATGAAATGAAGATCTTCAAAGCTTTCTTGAAGGTATGACGCTCTTCTTTGCTTACATCTTGACTTTGTGCCCTGTCAAAACAGAAGCCTCTTTTGTAAAAGTCCCAGTCATCTTCCTCCTCTCAATACCTCTTCCCATGGATGCTTCAAGGAGGGAGCTTCTTATTGTCGAGCTCCTCCTCTCTTCACTGGTGAGCTCCTCATGCCTTCCTGAAACTTTTTCTTTCTTTTCCTCTTTTCTGTGAAGCGCTTTTAGCACCTGAGTGTCCTTTGGCCGCTGTATGCTGACTTTGGGGACAGTGCTGGCGCGGTGACAACGTGCCCTCTACGCAGGTGCTGCTCCTCAGGGCCACAAGACACCAGCAGACCTTCCTGGAGACACGCTGCGAGCAGTCTCGCTGAGTTGGCTTGGACTGAAATGACCCCAGAACAGGGGGAAGCGTGAAATCCTTAACTTGCGATTGCCACTGAAGGCAGTGCATCCTGAAACTACGGCCTCTCCGATTTCGCTGTGAGTAGATGGACTTGGAGCATTAATTTTTTTTTTTAAAAATAAGACTGTTTTTCCACATTGTAGAATTATTTTGGCTTTAAAAGGCTCTGTCTCCTGTGGTATCTTCAGCTGGAAACGATGGCAAATGACGGCCTGACGGGATACGGGGTGGTTACCCGATATACCTGACTAATTTTGTTCCTGACTGGATAAATGGAATGATTTCACTTGACATAAGACCTCCAAAACAAAAAGTAAGGTAATTTATTTTTTTTTTTCCCAAAAAGAACCCCATCATTTAATAAATACAATTTAGAATATGATTACACAGGTAACACTACTCAAAATGAGAACGTAGCAACCTCTTAAACTTATTCTGGATTTAGAAGAGCAGAAGCAAGGAACTGGAAGACTAACAGCTCAGAGAACATGCTGCTTTCTTTTCGTGGGATCCAACATGAGATTCCTGTTCCGATCAGTGTCTCTTTCACACACCGTGTTTGCGGCACGCCTTGCTAGCTAGCGGTGCCGTGAAATTGTTTCCGATCGGGACTTCCGTCACTGTGGCATAACCGCGCATCCTTGCTAAGCCAAGAGTGTTTCTTAGCAGTGGTGTTGTTTTAAGCAGGACGTTTGTCACATAAACAGTAACATAAATTGGTGTCAAATAGATTTGATCTTTTAAGGAGAGCTGTGATCACCATCTCTAAGAATGTAATGGCTTTTTGGGGTGGTTTTTTTTTTTGTTTGCTTGTTTTTTTGGTTTTTTTTTTTGCTGCTTATTACTGTGTGCCTGCAGAGTAGAGACCACTTCCGGAAGCTTGTCAGGGAAGAATCAATGATTGATCACATCACATAGAGGTTCAGATAGGTGCTCTCCAATAAATTCCTGTGGGATCTTTGTGTAGACCCTTCAAGTGTCGCTTTCCAGCAGCAGCAGCTCTCCTAGCCCCAGCGATCGCCAGGAGTTATTTTGGGAAATGACAGGAAGTACAGGCTTAGTCTGAAAATAGTGAAGGCCAATTCTTCAAAAGAGGAGTTAAGCCAGAATGACTCACAACTGACACAGATCACTGTCATATTATAATACTTCCCTAAAAATATTTCAATAGCTATAATGAGGAGGAAACAAGACGTGAAACTCAAAGGAAGTCAATTACAAGTCCAATGTGCTCAAATTCTCCCTTTGTCATCTTGGTGGATTTGGCTGTTGTCAGTGTTTCTGCATATCCTTTTCCAGAGCAAGCTTCACCCAGCAAACAGCAGTCACATTTCCCATGCCTGTCATTTGCGTTCCTTGGTTTCTTCTCTGTTGTTTCCTATGGTTGACAAAGATAAATTTTAGAATCATAGAATCACGGAATGGTTTGGGTGGGAAGGGACCTTCAAACCCCACCCAGTCCAACCCCCTGCAAGGAGCAGGGACATCTCCAACCAGATCAGGTTGCTCAGAGCCCCGGCCAACCTGGCCTGGAATGTTTCCAGGGATGGGGCATCCACCACCTCTCTGGGCAACCTGGGCCACTGTTCCACCACCCTCAGCATAAGAAATTTCTTCCTAATACCTAATCTGAATGTGCCTCCCTCTATTTTAAAACCATTCCTCCTTATCCTGTCACAGCAGGCCCTGCTGAAGAGTCTCTCCCCATCTTTCCTGTAGCCCCCTTTGGGCACTAGCAGGCTGCTCTAAGGTCTCCCCGGAGCCTCCTCTTCTCCAGGCTGAACAGCCCCAGCTCTCTCAGCCTGGCCTCACAGCAGAGCTGCTCCAGCCCTCTCAGCATCTGCGTGGCCTCCTCTGGACCCTCTCCAACTGGCCCATGTCCTTCTGATGCTGGGGGCTCCAGAACTGGACACGGTGCTGCAGGTGGGGTCTCACCAGAGCAGAGGGGCAGAATCCCCTCCCTCGACCTTGATTGACTTTCTTTGATTTAACAGCCTTAGTGCTCTCCTCTAACTCCACCTTTAGTATCCCGTTTGGTGCTATTGCAGTACTGGCGTCTCTAACTGTAATGCTGTATCTGTTTTCATTTATTATGAAGGAAAATAATTCAAAACCCAAATTGTAGGAACTCTTAGGGACGTGCCTTCAGAAACAGATTTTACCTCCTATGCTCCTTCGCAGGAAACGAAAGGTCAGGAGTGCTGGTTCTGCTGCCGTAAAATACAACGCTTCTGTATGAGAGGTGGTGGATGCCCCATCCCTGGAAACATTCCAGGCCAGGTTGGCCGGGGCTCTGAGCAACCTGATCTGGTTGGAGATGTCCCTGCTCCTGGCAGGGGGGTTGGACCTTTGGAAGTCCCTTCAACTCAAACCATTCTGTGATTCTATGATTCTATGGTCAGAATTTAAAATTACTTCTCCAACTTTGTCACTGCCGAAATCGATCAGGGTAATGCATGGTGGAGAGGCACAAACACGATGAGGTATCTGCACTTTCTAATGCAGGAGAAAAAGCGTTCATTTCTGAGGGAGCTGAACTGACAGAAGGTAATTCTCCACCACACGAAGCAGTGTGTGAGGTGTCTGTGTGGTGGGGTTTTTTTTTGCATTTTGTTTAAACGGCGAGGCTTAAAACGAGGCTGCTTAAAGGAAGAGGGAGTCCATGGTCACAAGGATTCTTTGTTTGAGCGCAAGGGGAAAAAATTGTGGTTCCCTGCCAGGTTTTTATACGATAATGGGAACCGTACCCGTGTTGGTGTGGGAGTATGCTGTGCTCCGGCTTCCGTAAACCAGCATCATGAGGCACGCGGCAAATAAAGACGTTCCAGATGATAATTATTGTTTAGTCGATCCCCTGGTTTAGAGCCAGTTTAGAGAGCGGGGAAGAGAGGTAACCCTTCCTCACACCAGCAGAATTGGAATGAGCCGAAAGCCAGGGGATAGGCTCAGGCTTGGACGCGTGTTTATACAGCGGGTTAAAAAACGTAGCGGACAAAGGTTGGAAAAAGCCTAACGAATACCAGGGCTGTGATCTTTGCCCATGGAAACAGCAGGATCAAAGTGGAGCTTGTCTGCTGAACTTAACCCTGCTCGCACCAGGGGGATGATCCTCTCCTGACCAGCCTTATCTGATCTCCCCGAAGCAGATGTGACCTCCTGAGCAAGGTGCGCCACGTCCCGGGTCACGTCCGTGACCGTGCCGTTGGCCATCCCCGCGGAGCACGTGTGCTCGTACGGCTGACGTGACAGGTCCTGCTGCCCAGGATTTTAAACCAAAACTGAACCCAAGGAGGTTTTCAGCTTGTAGGCTTACATTTTCACTGGAATGGAACTTTCCCAAAAGCACGTTGGCCTTGATCGAGGTCTGGAACGGGTGAGCCGAGAAGGGAATTCGTGCAACTCAACCCTGCCCTTCAGATCCAGCTAGCGTAATTATAGCTTAGCTGCCGGCCACTGGTGCTGCTCTGGATAGCATCAAAGCATTCCTGTAGAACGTTTTGAACTGCTCCCAGTGACCGCTTCTGCGGCCGCTAGATTGGAACTTCTGCGCGTGCACGCAGCTCGGCCTTGCCCAGACAGTTCGGACATCAGCACAGATCCGTGTCGATCGCTCGTCTACCAAAAAGCTCCATTGTAGAGACCGGATAAATGTGACTACCCGGGCGGTGTTGTGGCATCTGTTGCGTAGCTGCATGGCAAACGCTGTCGGGAGTCCGCGGGGGCTGCCTGGGCAGGATCTGTCGTATCGGCCAATGCGTCTGAAATGGGCTGTATCATAGAATCACAGAAGGGTTTGGGTGGGAAGGGGCCTTCAAAGCCCACCCAGTCCAACCCCCCTGCCAGGAGCAGGGACATCTCCAACCAGATCAGGTTGCTCAGAGCCCCGGCCAACCTGGCCTGGAATGTTTCCAGGGATGGGG
>JAAGAY010131945.1:0-69342 GCA_011801015.1 Ardeotis arabs
GGGGGGGGCGGGGGGGGGAATGAGGGAGTGGGAACCACACAAGCTGTCAGTGTGTGTGAGCTGATAACATTGATTTACCCTTGCTAATGGCCTGGGTTGAATAAAGAATTGCCCTGAGGGAGGACAGAGTTCACTACAATAGATCCTTGCCACTTACTAGAAATTCTTCAGGCTCAGAAGTAGTCGTGCAAAAGTGTTATAAAATAAAATTGATCCAAAAAACTCTCTTTTCAGTCATACTGTTAAACATTGGATTTTTCTTTTGTTAATAGTTTACACTGACTGAAAAATTTATTTATACAGTCTCACCAGGGAAATAAAGATTTGTTTTACAAACCATGAAATAAAATGCTGAGCTGCTGTTGGTAACAGTAAATAAGAAAAATAAATACCCTGAAATTTCTCAGCAGAAGGAAGTGGAATTTCATTTGAAATTCCACTGTGCTAAAACAGCATTAAAGGGTGGGAGTGTATTCTTTATGCAAACTTGAATCACAAACAAGCCACATAAGAAAGATTGACAGCCCTGTCTCACCGGGTTTTGTCTTCAGGTAGAATCGAATCAGACTAACAACTCGGTTTTGGACTTAGTCTTCATCTGTGTGTTTCGTAGTGGTGAATAAGGCTTTTCTCACTTCTGAACTTCTTTTGTAATGTGAGAACATTCTAGGAGGAGGCATGCCTTCATGATTATTGTGGTCAAACTTGCTTTTGTTTTGCATGCCTTTCTTTCCTGCTGGACATAAGCAGATTCCGCACTTGGAGCCAAGTGATTTCACCAATATAGCAGGAAGAATTTGTTTAGTGTAAACTAAAAGGTTTTTATATCAGCGTATCCTCTAGATACTCAGACTTAAGAAATCTGTCTTTCGGGTGAAGATACATCTTAACCCCTGTGAGCTTTTTAAGTCCTGTCTGTGTTTGTTGTACCACCTTACCTGCTGCTCATTAACACAGAATTCACAAGGCTGCTGTCAGTTCCCCATGCCACACAGCAAAATCTACACCTTTCACTTTGAATCCAATGCATGATTTGTGTGCTAATAAAGGGAAGAAGAGTTGCTTTGCTTTTCTTCAAGTGGTTTTTAGATCTCCAGATACTTCTTGATATCTCCATGTTGACTTACTTGAATGAAACTCTACAGCTGCTAGAAGTATTGCACCCTATGCCAGAGACGTATTTGCAAGTAAGCAAGTTGAAGTGCAGGTTTTGAGGATCTGACAAGGAGTATGGCCATTAAAGAATGGAGAGAGAGCAGCCCTGAGGAGAAGGACTTGGGGGTACTAGTGGATGAGAAGTTCAACATGAGCTGGTAATGTGCACTTGCAGCCCAGAAAACCAACCGCATCCTGGGCTGCATCAAAAGCAGCATGGCCAGCAGGTCGAGGGAGGGGATTCTGCCCCTCTGCTCTGCTCTGGTGAGACCCCACTTGCAGTACTGTGTCCAGTTCTGGAGCCCCCAACATCAGAAGGACATGGACCTGTTGGAGAGGGTCCAGAGGAGGCCATGAAGATGCTCAGAGGGCTGGAGCACCCCTCCTATGAGGACAGTCTGAGAGAGTTGGGGCTGTTCAGCCTGGAGAAGAGGAGGCTCTGGGGAAACAAGAAAGATGGGGAGAAACTCTTCAGTAGGGCCTTTTGTGGTAGGACAAGGGGTAATGGTTTTAAACTAGAAGGAGGCAGGTTCAGCCTGGAGATAAGGAAAATATTTTTTACACTGAAGGTGGTGGAACAGTGGCCCAGGTTGCTGAGAGAGGTGGTGGATGCCCCATCCCTGGAAGCATTCAAGGCCAGGTTGGACGAGGCTCTGAGCAACCTGATCTGGTTGAAGGTGTCCCTGCTCCTTGCAGGGGGGTTGGACTGTATGGGCTTTAAAGGTTCCTTCCAACCCAAACTGTTCTATGATTCTAATTGCATTAAATTAATTAAATAAACTTAAAAGGTGCTGTAAAGTCATAAACCACAATGTCATTCCAGTTTTAAATAGATTTGTACCCCTCAGGTCATGTGTCCTTACTTCTGCTACTAATATCAACCAGGAGGCACAAATCTGGATGATGTTGTACGCACCTGGTATGCTGTCCCCAAGATGTATCTACAAGATGTGCTGCTAGGGTGCTGATTTGGGTGTGCTCTAGGTTACTGGAAAGCAATTCTTGGGTTTCATGCGTAGTCTCTCATCCTTTCTGGCATAAATCGTGGAAGGAAGTTGTGTTCACTTTCACCTCTACTTTGTTATAGTAAGTATATTAAAAAACCAAACACACATACATAGACACAAAAGCGTAATGTGTGCAAATATTACAAAAAGCCCTGTCCAATGTTGGCAGACTGTCATATGGGCCTCTTCAAGCTCTTAGTTATCTTCTGATAACACTCAGTTTAAGATGGTCTGTGAATGGGCCTTTGATGCTAAAAGGAAAACTCATGTACCCTCTCAAAGAAGGTAGAGCTGATGTTTGAAACTGCAGAGCTAAACCAATTTTTCTGCCATGGTTCTTTTGATTTTATACGTGTTTGTTCTTTGTTGGGACTGATTTTACGCATCCCTTACCAAGGGCAGCAGTGTGTTTCAGATGTGGAAGGAATCTCAGATTAACTACTGAAGTTTGACTTGAGCACTCATACAGAAACGTCCTGTACTAGGGAACACTTTCAGAAACCGGTATATTTAAAGCTGTATTTCCTGTTAGTGTGACTGCAAGTACAGATTTAAGTTGCTTATGCTTATATCATTTATACTCAGAGTATAGAGGGGAGATTTGCTGATTAAAAAAAGCATTTTCAGCTGCATAGACATTAGACACTACACTGACTGAAGAACATAAATTTCCAAGGCTATGAACCTGACCTGGGTCAGAGGTTACAGCCCCTCAGGTGGTCATCCTTAGGCTTGCTGACAGCACATCACTTCCATAAATTTCTTCCTAAAATTTGTTTGTTTTTAGGGGTTTTTTGGGGGGGGGAGGTCCAGGTTTTTAAAGTCCTACTTGTAAATGTTTAAAGTATTCTAGGTGATTTTGATAGATCTGGACTAGGCAGAGATGATAGACACCATTATTCTGAAGAAGGTGGCAGGATGGTCACCTTCTTCAATAAGGAGGACAGTGATAGGCAGCTGAGAGCAGTAGCCTTTTCACCTGGCTCAGCTGCACCTAAAACACTGAGGTTAAATCACTTTAGTTAAATTTCTGTAATACTTAGATGTAACACTGAGACAAGCCCTTATTGTGTCTTCTGTCCTTCTGACTGGAAGTACGACAGAGAGATTCAGTATGATCATGAGGGAACCTCTTGATTTTTTGAATCCAAGTGCAGCAGTTAATCTGCTTAACTGGAATTATTTTTATTTTTTTTATATTTTATATGATGTGACCACTACTTTGAAAAAGATCTTCATCGTAGCACAAGTTATAAGATTCCTTTAACCAAGTGATTTGACAGAAGATCTTGCAGATATGCTCCTGAGGAGAGGGCTGCAGGGGAAGGATAGAAGTTTTATAAATGTCCCAGCCGAAGCAGATACTGCAGCTGAAGCTCACATGTCCTCCAGAAGGTACAAAGTCCTAACAAACAAGATTTCACTGCTTCTGATGTTCATAAAAGTTACTATGATTTTGTACGGTTTTGAGGATAGCTGTATCCCTAATCTCCTTCAAGCTCTCTAGGTGCTGTAAAAATATCAGTAAATAATAGAGAGAGCAGGTTAAGTTGTTAAAGTGTGGAAGTAAAATGTAACCAGAAGAATAGAATAAAAGGCTTTTAATAAATTGAGCCATGGCCCTTATAATTACTTAGCAGCTCTCTTCATACAAATCTAAAAGTAGCTACTTTGCAGTAGGCTAAGTTTCAAGATACTTGTTTTTATTACTAATTCAGGATAGTATTCTTACTGGAGACAGATTTCAGGGGAAAAAATTACACTCCTTAGGAAAGGTGTCATTTTGTGACTGAAAAGTGTATGAATATGAGCTGTTAATTGACAGCAGTGTTCTAATACTTTTTTTTAAAAAAGGACCTCAATGCTTATGACCTCTAAAACGTGCTCTCTCTGTGACCATTAATGGTTTGTTTTGTATCAGGCAATGTTTTCGGTTTTGTGATTTTTAGACAGATTTTTCAGCCTCCTGCTTCAGCAGTTATTTACATTTCAGTAAAATGTTTGTCGTAGCTTTCAAATACAGGGGGACTGTAGACAGACAGTGTTTATCCCATTGTAAAGACTGTCAGAAATGGCTGGCTTTAACAACACAGTCAGGCCCAGTATTTATGTTTTATTCTCTAAACTGTCAGGGCCATTGGGTATGGTGACCATAGCCAGCATGAAGATTAATAGGGCAGTTTTTGGAAGGCACACTGAATTGCGTGTCCTGCTGCTCCTGATTATTTTGCCCCCCATAATACAAATTCTGAATTATCAGAATCCAAAAGAATAAAATTAAAAACTATTGAGGAATTAAGGTATGGGAAAAAAGCAGTGTTAAATGGAACACGTGTAAGTTTTTGTACCATTCATGATAAATTTCTTCTTTTGAAGAAAATATATATGAAAAAGGGTGAAAATTACTCTATTAGTGAATTTACCCAAGTCATGGACTAGTGGCTTTACCCAAATTATAGCCACATTGTTTGAATTTCTGATCTTATGTATGCAGATGCGTAGACGCACAGGCGTATTATCTGTATATTATTTAACACACTCAGCCAGTTAATTTATGTAGCCTCACAAGTGATTCATTTCTCAGTCTGACTGAAGCTTTAAAAAGTTATTTAGAATTTATGTTTAACCATTACTATAGTGATGAAACGCTTGGTCAAGACGCCAAGCTTTTATAGGCAGATTTGTAACGGCGAGGTGTTTGAGTTTTCCTGGACGGAGTGATTTCTGTGATGCAGCCCACTGCTGTTTTCTTGTTTACTTGCTGTCTCCCATTTCTCCACTAGAGGACAGCACTGGCAGAAACAACAGCATCTCCTTTCAGTCCTTACAAGGAATAAATCTATTTAGAAGTCAAATTTAGTTTTTGGAAGAAAAATGTTTACATAAGATTTTAATTTGGTTAATACTGATATGATTTCGAAGGCCAAAGGTGCTACCTGCTAAATTAATTTGCATGTTAATTCTCAAAGTTCTGTGTTTGGTTATGACTGTGTTCAAAACAGGCTTTCAAATGTTGTTGATTTTTGTCTTGGACAAACAGGCCCCGGTTTTGTTCAATTTGAGTCTTCCTGTTGGAGCGTGCCTTCATCTTTCTGACATCAGGTTCAGCCAATTGGCACTTCACGTGCCAATCTGCTTAGAAATTACACGGCCTCTTTTCCTCCTGAGCTTCTTAGAGCAGCGTGTCTCCTGATTTTTGTGTGTTAGGACATTTTCACAGGTAATTTGTCTATATCCTGTCAAGAGTCGAATGTGCAATCGTACAGAGTGATCTGTAGGGAAAAAACCAGAAGTACATACGTACATAATATTCATTAAAAAGAAAAAGTACCCACGTGCCCACAGTTAAGTAGGCATGTTTATAAGCCACTGTTGTTTGTACTGTCTACACATTAAACTAATCTGTAGTGCAGGGCAGGGTGGCCGGTCTCTCGTGCGCGAGCAACAGTGCAGCTTGGCTGCGGTGGCAGGAGTGTCACCTCTGGCAGCAGCTGGCCAGGCAAATTCACGACTGTGGATGAAAACAAGCCGGCAAAGGCCCCTGAGCCCCACACCAGTCCTGCGCCCTGTCCACCTCCAGCCTTGCAATGGTGCAGTGGGACCCTGCAGAGTCACTGGTACTGTCGTGTTGTGACCTGCTGCCTCTCTCTTGTGTGAAGATTTTGAAACATAGTGCATTGGTTTACACCAAAAAGCCTTCTTTTATATTGGGCAGTGGGCTTTTCGTGGTCGAAGAGTTTGAAAAATAAAATAAACGCACACTATCGTAAAGGTACTTTCATCTTTATGGGTTTTGTTCTTTATGAAAGTAATTGTTACTCTTATTTTTTATAGATAGTCAGAAGTTATAACTTTAAGGTTAATTTCAATTAAACTTATGATGTATATCTGTACAAAGAATGGATTAAATTTTTAATCCATCCGTTCATTTTTCAACTTTGGATACTACTGCAGCAGCCAGTTCAGAGCTACAGTGATGTCACATGAAGGGAAGTCGTTAATCAAATGTAAAGCCGAATGGTAACAGTTTAAAAATTATTAAAAGTCAAAATCCAAATTTTATGAAGTGTGCTGAATTGCAAAACTTAAAAATAAGTCTGTTTTACCAGCTAAAACTAGAATTCAGGCCCTTGGAACTCTGTATTTTACTACCAAAAATCTAATAATTTTTCTAACACAGAAGGTAACATAGGGAATTCTGTATTTATGCTTCCTTTGTTGCAAGTGTTAATCTAGTCTTTAGCTGTCCTTTGGGAAGTACAGAACCTGAGTTCAGAGCATGAACTCAGGAACTGATGATGCAGGATGATTGATGGAAAATCTGAGTTGGAAGTAACCCTCCTCACTTTAAACCCTTTAACTGGGAGATTAGGGATTTTTAATGTACACACATTCGGCACTGAGTGCCAGTGATGCACAGTGCCACTAAAACATGGTTTGAAGAAGGCTCAGCAGTGTTCAAAGCCTGGAGTATGGTGCTTTGTACTGTATCTGCCATCTTAATTGCGTTGGTACAAACAGATACTAGTAGTAGAAACATCACCTGATCCGATCAGCTACGGCAGCAGACTTGACAGTAGTAGCTCAGTGGCTGCGAGTTCAAAGAGCAGGCTATGTGCAAACCCAGGAGGAGCTCTTTGGACAGCATTCTCTACCCAACAGCCATTCCCTGTCACTGCCAGGAAGAAGTCAGTAGGTCAGATTGTGTTGTGTGTTGCAAGTTGGACGAGGCAGCTTTATATTATCAATAATTCATTTGCCCAGAGTTTCTGTAATCTATGGATTAACCTTTTTCCTCAAGATGAATATATAAATAGGAACTTGTTACTAGAGGTCGGACACAGATTATTTTTTAACTTGTTAGCTGGAAACGGTATTAAAAGGCAAGTTCAGTTCACAGATAAGCTCTGCAGTGTACTTATTCCAAGATTATTCAGAGGTTAATTTACTATGAACAATGTATGTAGCTGAAAACTGCTGTGTTTCTTTCTGGTTCTGTGGGACGCAATTAAATGTTGTTGGCTTCCAGTGCATTTATGCAGTACTATTTGTGGCCTTCTGCTCTCAGATCAGACTTTTTTTTTTTTTCTTTCATCTCAGTTTAGAACTAATACATCGTATCAGAATGGATATATACAAATCCCAAGGTATGCAGTGTTTCATCACTAAGAATTTACAGGACAAGAGGTATATTTTAATATCATTAAAATACAGGCACTGATTTCTCTGTGATGAGAAAATGCCCTACACAGGCACATTTCTGCTAATGAGTAGATAACAATTTAGAGATCATGGTAAAGTAATGATTATTATAGTTTCTAAAGAACTGAAGTTTTTATTTAATTTAGCCTGACAGTATATATATACACACATGGTATATAAACACACACATTTTCTTGAAAGTATTCTTAAAATTCTACATGTGATTTGAGACCGTCATTTCTGACTTGAGAACATATCACCTGTATGTATATACATCTTTGGTGTCTGTTCTCGTGTTTGTAGTACTTCACAGACCTGCTTTATGGATCCACTCAGCTGTCCTTTGGTGCTGTCCTGTACATGGGGTAGTAGACAAATAGTCCAAGGGCTACAACACAGTAGCCAAACAATCCATGTGAAATATGTGTTTAGGATTCAAGTGCTCTTGACTGCACTACAGGTCTTTAAACAGCCATCACTCCCTCTCTATATATCTTCTCCCACATAATTTTAATATCTTTAGTTTTGCTTGGTTGCACTGGCTTTCACGGTTTAAGTTCAGCTGGTAGCAGTGCTGCTTGCTCCTGGCTGAAAACTTTCAGTGGTGCAATGTCAGCCATAGGGATTTAAAACTCATTGTTGCTAGAGATCTGTAACTTTCCTACTCACTCAACAATTCCTTGTCCAATAGACTGATGAGAGAGAACAGGACAAGATCACATAATTGTGCTTTTTATATAATCGTTTGGGAACTTCTGTTTATGAGCTTATTCGGAATTGGCCTTAGCTAATGGAGCCGTCTATGGAGATACAGGTTCCTGGTATTAGACTTAAACCTTTATCCTTGCTTTCCTCCTTTAATTGATGTACTTACTAGATGCCCTGTTATTTATAAATAGACTACACATTTATTTTTTATAAGCACAAGTGCGGCAGTGCTCAGTGCTGTCTTTCGCAATATCTATGAGTACAATTCTTATTTTTCCAAGTGACATTGACTGTTTCCCGTTATGCTACTTAGCATGAGTGAAAGCAGCTAAACAGCCATCATGGAGCTCACTAGTTTACCTTTGCCTGTCTTTCCTTTGTGGCTTTCACTGACTCTTGAAACTTCACAAATAGGATTGTGAGGGTCCTGTCCTTGTCCACAGAAGTGTTAATGGAGTGCCTCTCTCTAATTTTACTGTTGAACTGAAAAGATGCTGCAGAACTTGGAAGGAGATCGTTTGAGTAAGTTTCATCTTACTCGGTGAGATAACACAGTAATTCAGTAAGAAGCCTTGTCCGGTATGTTTACCTTACAATATGGGCAGAAGTTTGGAAACAGAAGAATGAATAAAGTATGTGCAGAGACAGAAGTTAAATTTATGGGCACATGACATGTACTGTTTGTAGGTCAGGCTAAAGAAGTGATTTCTTAATAGTAGTGGTGTCCCTAGGCCTGAACCAATATAATGTCACTTGTCAATAATGTACTTTCAGAGAGTATAATAGTAAATTCTATTGTGGGTGAAGTCACTCATGTTTGAAAACCAGCTTGAGATTTTCAGATGGAAGGGGGTATTATTATAATACTGATTTCACTACAGAGAAGTATTACAGGGAACAACATTGTCTATTTTAATAGAAAGTATTATTTTGGTGTACTCTACAGTGATTTTTCACTGTATAAAGTTTTATGTCTGGAGGACTAATCAAAGAGTGTAGATTTTCTACAGTATGTGCATGTAGGTATACTTATTTAAAGGAGGAGGAGGAAAAAAAAAACGGAGGAGCCAGCCTAGGATTCAGTGGTCTGGTTTGTTTTTCTGAGGCAACTTTGAACTGCATTTCATAGCCCCTGGCATTTTAGATAGAATCTTCAAACACTAGATAAAAGGAAAGAAGAAAATTCTTAAGATGGATTTCAACTATATTTTACTAATTAGTTGTTATGTTTTTCTTCAGTGAATGGTTTAACAAGGGTAGAATAGAGTTGCGCGAGTTCATTGTGTTCTTTCAGGAATAGAAGTCAAAATGTTTCCAAGTATTTGAGTTTTATTCAGAACAATTTTATTCTGAACAGTTCTAGTTCCTGAGGTCTGCTCAAACAAGCTTTCCAGATCACCTTTTATTCGGACATAGTAGGCAGAACTAGCAGAAAGCATTCTTTTGGCTTGGAAAAGACTCTTTTAATCTACATCAAAATATTGATTGTGAAGGTTTGTCGTAGAGGGAGGATTTACATCGGAGTATTTAAGTTAGTTCCGAAAGATTTCAAGTAGCCAAAATGTGTGGTGCTAAAGTTATATAGAACAGAGGTGGTAAAACTGATGTTAAATCATTTCAGCTGTTAAAGCTCTGCCTTATTTCTGATTCTGCTCTGCTTATTAACTAATAATAATACTTTAAAAGGAGAAATGTATGGAAGTGAGTACTTTGGTCCAAGACATTGGATTTCACCCAATAACTCTTGCACCAAATTAATAAATTATGATTTAACTAGGATCATATTTTTCTAGGAGATAATCAGATTTGATTTAAAAACTTCAGATGATTGAGAGTCGACTATATCCTAAGTATATTATGCTCATCATTAATAACTCTTGGCATTAAAGAAATCATTTCATTCTTACCTGAACTCATCCAGTTTCAGCTTCCAAAATATTAGCTGTTACTGTGCATTATCAGAAATCTTCTTCCCATTCAGGTACTTCCATGCTGTGATCCCATCATATTTCTACTTTCCCCAGCATAAACTAAATTGTACTTCTGTGGTGTCTCATGATGAGTCAGGTTTCTCTGACTTCATATCTTCTGTTTTACAAATCTTCCAGTTTGTCAACTGTTCTGTGTAAGGGGGAGCGGCAGGACAGCAGTTTCGGTCTCACTTCTGTCCTGGAATGTTGTACGCAGAAACCAAAAGTTGTTACTAATTGATGCTCACTTTATTTCACCCTGGCTTACTTTGTATTACCCACTGACTTGTACAAATAAATCAGAGATTTTCCCCCTGATTTGGTTTTATTTCAGAAGCATACAGTTTATATTATCCAGCTACTTTAATGAGTTAAACAAGACCCAGCAAAGTGACAGCACAGGTCCGTTGACCTTTTCACATATTTCTTTGTTGACCATGTTAAGTATGATGTGGCATTATTTTTTAGCTGTATGTATTTTTCTGTACCAAATGTCAGATAATGAGATGAAAACATTATTTTCAACTTTGTATTTAGTCTGCTAATTTTCAAATTTGCCAAACATACTGGTATCATTGGGTAAGTGGTGCTTCTGAAGGTGCCACAGATGCCAAACCCTGATAAAACCCACCCTATCTTGTTAATGAACACACAAACAGTTGTTCCCCATCTGCTGCCTCTGTCTGAAAGGTTAGGAAGCCCTTCCTTCTTGATCACAAAGGACATAATTATTGTCTGTAGAGGAGTCAAGTACAAAGACAGTTCATCCAGTCTGACCGCCGCTACACTGCGGGCCACCAAAGATTAACAGCTGCTTCTCCTTTGATTAGGTTAGGTAATAACAGTTACTTTAGTTAATAATTGGATGGATTCCCAGGCCATGTAATTCAGGTTTAGGCTGTCATTTTTTGCTGGCATGTAGCTGAGCTGTATTATTGGAACAGAGCCTGCAATCCTATTAGTCAGTTGTCACTCAAGCTGTAGGAGAGGGGAGAAGGGGAATTCAAATCCATTAAGGTGTTTTAACAGGTAGGTAAATAAGTCAGCCCGCTAGCCCAGTGTGCAAGGACCTTGCTTGATTGTTTGTCATATTTTTTTTTTAAGATAAATTTTAAGTGTCTTAAAATGTTTAATTCATCATTAATCCATAATAGTTACATGATTTTCAAAATTTATTGTTGTTTCTGTTTACTTTGCTGCACATGCATTAAGTGTACATGCACTCTCTGCTAAAATTACTTGATTCATGCACTGTTCTACTGAAATCAGTTGTAGTGTACTCTAAATGACAAGTTTATAATGGTCCAAAGATTAAGAATACATACTTAATATCACATCAGCTGTATTGGCTTTCCTCCTGTACAGACAAGACCACTGTATTTCACAATAGTACAGACTTGTGAGGAATACAGAAAACGAAGGGTTTTTTTCTTCTGTTGGTTTTGAGTGCTGCAAACAATGTCTCCGGTTTTGTAATGATTAAGACACATCTAGGTGACATCCCCAAAGTTTTATGCCAGCTCCTCTCTCTGTTAAGAAACACACAGATGACAGTAATAATCATTTTTGCCTCCATGTTCGTTTGTCCCTCCTCTCCTGTGTGACCAGGTAACTTGAGAGTTTTGAAATCCTTTTGTACTTAGAAATCAAGTTGTTTAAAAATGTTATTTGAAGAAGTTGTGAATTTCTGAAAATACTTATGAGCAAGTCAAATTTTCACAGACTGTTTGAAAACCAGCTGTATCTGTATTTTCTTTTGTTCCACAAGCATGAATCCTGTTATATTGATTGCCTTTGCTACCTAACCTTGCCAATCTAAATATGCAACCACTCAAAGAACAGTTTCTATAGTGAAATTATTAAATGGATTTCATAAGCATCTAGCTAAGTAATTTGGGAGGCTAAGTTGGAAGTCTGGAGGATTCTTTCCAGTGGCAAAAACACCATATTAGTTTATGGTCTTTCCAAGGAGGGATTTAGTATTTATTCCCCACAAGATCTGTCATTTTTCATACTCAACATAGTGCCTGATCTCAGTACCTTGGGTGCTATCAGAGTAAAAGTCGTAGTTACCCGAATGCATCTTTCATGCTAACACAGATTCAAATGGGAACCAATTTGAATAAGACTATTATGTGAGCAAGGTTTGAATAACTTACATGCCTCAATCTGCTTATTTTGAATTTCTAATATGTTTAATATGTATCAGTTAATGTAACGCTTTAGCACTATGGAACATTTACTGAGTTTAGATCATATTTTGAAGGATATAGGCTAGTTTAAGAAATAAAGACAAATTGGATAAGATAGCCTGCTCCCATATGTTTATACATTAAGAAAGATTTCTTTAGATGAAAATATAAATAATTCAAAATTTGAAAATTGCCTCAGGTAGAAATTAATTCAGAAATATTTTAAAATAATTCGGTATTATTTGGCTGCTGTACTTCAGAGATAGAATGACAATATTTTTCAGCATTCAGGAGATTTAATACTGTTTGTTCTTTATACACAGCTCATCAATATGAGGTCTTGTATTGTGCATAGCTGAGGGAGTTACCTGTGCATGGTTCCTTTTTTCACCATTTCCTCCAGTACCACAGTCACGATTCACTCTGGAAACGTCAGTAATGCAATATTCAAGTGACTGTTCTGCTCCTTTGTGGATAGGGCATGTTTTCCTTTCAGTTCCCATGACCTGCACTGACCCAAGGCCAAGCTCAAGGAGCTGTGCCTGAACCTGGGATTCCTGATAGCAGGACGCTGCGTGGTGATCAAGGCCGTTCACAGGCACTGTGTATACCAGCAGTTACTCTGGTAATCAACATGGCCTTTCAGTAGATGCGTTGAAAGCTCTTGGAGTTCTCAGTCTTAAAAGAATCCTTGGAGATAATATATTAAATATCATGCCAGAAGTAGTGTATTCCTAATCCCTCAGTGGCATTTTTATGGACCTTTGTAAGCATGGTGAACAAATACTGTGCTTATGTATCTTTCCCAACTTTGCTGCTGGTTTGTTTCTTCCTTTTATTAAGTTCTTTTCCCCTTTCTCTTCCATGCACATAGTTAAGAGATTTATTTCCCTGATGGCTAAGCATCGAAATGCGGATTTTTATGGGTAGTGTAGAAAGGAGAATAATAGGACATAAAGCTAAATCATATAAAACTGGGAGAAATTAAAAATTCACTTCTACTTGATAGAAAACTGTAGTGGTAAAGGAAGTTCTTTAAAATGTAAACTTGTATTTTGTGAGGTATACTTGTATTTTAGCAGCGTGTTACCCAAAAATGCAACAGGCACTCTGAAAAAAGCCTGTCTTTACAGAATTGATGCTGAAAAGAAGTGATGCTTCAGATTAAAGTGGAAGGAGAGCATGTAAGAAATCAAACAGCTTCAAAAGGTTAATATTCTTTTTGAATAGAAACATGAAGAATTCCTCTCAGAATAGGGGGACATTATAGCTTCTTTCGGTGTGACTCTGGTGACTGATTTGGGGAGTGAGGAGGAAGTTCCTTTCTGGACACTTCATTACTGGATATTTATGGATAAAAGAGGAGTTCTGGAAAGAAATCACAGATAAGAAAAGCTTACATTAAAAAATAAAAGAAAGGGATGGGTTTAGCATTAACAAATACATAGAGATAAGAAACAAGCCAAGTGGGAAAATGCAACAGTGTATGAATTCAAGAATGGAATACTTACTAAAGGGAGAAACAAAACAAGTGCAATAAATTGGGATATAACTCAGAGTAATGGGATGAAATAGAGAAAGGGCATATTTGGTCTAAATGACGGGAAAGACTTCTCTGCCACAAGAGCTAATAGGTTGTGGCATAATCTCCCACGAGAAATAGGGAAAGTGAGAAGTGGGAAATGCTTGGCACATTTAAAACTGAAGTAGCACTAACAATTATGCTGGAACAAGTAGATCAGCAGCATCACATAAATGTCTTTCTTGGTTGTGTGCTGCAATGCCGGCATGCCAGTTGTGTGCAGAAATCCTCGTGCAAGTTTTTCTACATTGGCTGTGTGCGTATGTTAATTAGCAAGGAAAATGCACATTTGAAATACAAAATCTAGCACTGGGGAAAAAAAAAAAAATTACTAACTAGAATATCCTCCTTATTGACAAAATCAAGATGATTAAATAGAGATTGCCAGTAAAGTTATACAAAATTAGCAACTAACAAAGTTAGATGAAAAAGATCTTACTTGCTTTATTTTAAACAGTAGGAGTTGAAACCAATTTTGCAGGAAAGGAAAAGGCTGTAAGTTCTAAAATACTGGACTGGACCTGCTTCAGCAAAAACTTAGTCTTTTACAAACTGTGAGAATAATGGTAGCGTGGTATTTAAGTGTAAAATCTGCTAAGTGGAAGTTCAAAGAGGACACCTAAAATAAAGAAAAGCTAGGAACACACTCAAGACTAGTTTATATTGAATCTTTTAATTTATAACCAGCAATGTAGCACAATGAATGCAAAACAAGCTGGATGTGAATGTCATGCCTCCAAGCTAAAAATATTTGTTAATACTGCTGCATTTTGAATAAGCTGCAAGCAGTGGATTAGATAAAGGATCTAATGGAGTAATAAGTTGGAGTTGCCAAAGAGATAAACTACACCAATCATCTGGGTGATATTTTTGAACTTTACCTCTGTAGTTACTGAAGTAGTACCAAAAATCAATTCAAGATTTTTAACCTGATTCTTAAACTCCAGGCAAATAGTTTGAGAAGACAGAAGAGCTAACCAACTTGTATCCTCAACAGTACCTGTCAGGCAACATTTCTGTCGTCTCAAGATTAAGGGTAAAATAAGACATCTGACCAGAGAAGCTATCAGGTTTTCTTCTAGATCAGTGACTTAACTTAGGGGGTCCATGTTCTGTGAAATACGTAACCAGATGTTGTCAGCATAATGATGGTACTCGTGTTTTAAAGTGATCTGCCTAAGCTGTTTTATGCATACAATGAGCAAATCAAGGAACAAGCCTGGAGGTTGTCTCCTTTTGGAAAAGTTTTTAAAAAAGAGGAAGTACCCATCTAGAGATTGTCTATATTCTTTCAATCATATACAAAGCAATAAAGTATAGCTACAAAGATAACAGCAACAAATATAGAGTAACTTTATTAAAGTCCCTATAACAATATGTCATTACAGAAAATATGATGGTAAGTTCTGTTACCTATGTAGTATTTTATATGATCTCTGAAAAAAGTAGCACCTGAGAATTCCAGCTTCTGCTCTGAAGAATACTGTTCCCTGTGCACTGGCAGTGAAATGCTCTTTTTCAAAGGTGTTCAACATGATGAAATATATATTAAGGATTTTCTACATTGACAAAACTCAGGACAATTGTCTATCAGGCATATCTTTTATGTAGGAATTGCTTTAATTTCTGTTGTTTCTCTTCTGTGTTTGTGTTTATCTAGAACACAGCAGATCAAATAGCATTTCGGGCTGCAGGAGGACTGGCTGCCCTTGAAAACGTTCTTCAAGCAGTGACTTCTCCCACCAATCTGAATGCGGTTTCACGGATTTCTTTTAAGTAAGTGTGATCGGTCTTTCATTTGCCACTTAAAAATCACTAGAATATTTATTTCACATCTGCTGTTTCACTGCTGCTTCTTCTCATAGTCCAGTGTTCAGCTTCAAAGAAAAAAAAAATCATGCTCTACTCTATACTGCCATGGAAGTTCAAAGGTTTTCTAACTTGGTGATTTTATTTATAGCTATGATATATTTGAGCGGTGGCATCCCTAATTGTACAAAATAAGAAAAAAGAAAATTGTATTAAACAGAAGAGGAGATACCTATCTTTTGAAGTTAGTCTGTAAAGATCTCTAGTAGGAAGTGGAGGGATTTTTTAAAGGATTGTAATTCACTGGAGCCTGGCTGCGTTTAAAATAAAGCAGTTGTAAGATACTGCTAGCTGAAAGGGCTTCTACAAACACGTAAATCAAAATTCTTATGGATTAGGGGAATTCCTCTTTATAGCACATAAGAATAGAAGGGTTTAAAAGTCTAATCCCTAAAAAAAAGGTGATGACTAAGCAAATGTCTGCAAAAACTGATAACTCAAAAGCATGCTTTTTACCTAATCTCTAACTGTAATTTTTATCCATTCAAAAGCAGATATGTGCTTTCGGAGAAGAGCTTGGCGTGATTTTAGTACAAGAGGAACCAAGCCCAGGATATACTGTTGTGTACCATTGTCACCATTTGTTTGTAGATCTGTGTTAATATTGTAATAATTGGAATTTAAGCACTACATTGTGTGGGTTTGGATTAAAACTGTCCATTAATATGTTATGGGACATGTGTGAAGTGCTAGGAAAGAACACCAAGAAAAAAACATGCATTTAATGTCTTAACTTTGCTCTTCAAAGAGAATAAAATTCCTACCTTCCTGCTAAGTCATGCAAAATGCACTTACTGCAAGTCCAGCCAGCTCCACTGATGAGCAGTCCTGAACTGGTCCTATGGTGAGCAGCTCAGCAACAGCCTTTGGACTCGTTAATTTGCAGAGGCTCTAATTTTGAGTTCTCCTCATCAATGTGGGATAAAGTTTGCAAGGGAAGGAGCTGCGATGTGTGACCACATGAAGCTTAGCTTAAATTTAGCTTTAAATTCTTAGAATGTGCATCTTCTATACATCTTGGATTTTTATTCTTTCATTTTAGGAATAGTCTCACTTTGGCAATCTTTGTTGAGAAGGTTTGAGAATATTGTGTTTACATTACTGAAAACATCTTGTTTAAAGTTTGTTAGACAATATGAGGATAACTTGCAGAGTCTAGAGTCTGCTAGAAGTGTCACAGTGAACCTGATGTCGCTGCACGTGATGCAGAGCCTCCTCTGTTGCTGTTTCTGCGGTCTTCTTTCTGGTAGAGAAGAACGTAGTTTGTGCGGAACCTGCAACTCAACTGTGAAGAGCAAGCAGCTGTTCCAGAGGGTAGGACTTTCTGTGAGCAGTTTGAACAGGCACAGAGGTGGCTGGTTTAGATAAACCATATTAACACGCGTTAGAATGGTCTCACTGAAAGGATTTAAGAAATTCTTCAAATGTGTTGCTTTGAACAGAGCATGTTTGGGAGAGTTTCAAAAACAAAGGATAATTGTAGAATATATTTAGTTCTTTAAATGGAGAAAGCTGTGTCATATTTCTCTTAATTTAGTTTTTGAAAGGAGTTTGAAATTATTTTTCTTTCTTTTGCACAAATACAATTTACATCCACAGTTCTTAAACTTTGAATCTAGCAAAGCAGCAGTTTTTTCTGCTTAAAGACAAAGAAAAGCCCCGTGGAAAGAAGTTGAATTAAGACCTTTCATTAATTTCTCTCCACTCTTCCCCTAGCCAAATATGCTTTGCTAAAGGACAATACTGTATGTAAGATTGTTTATGTGCTCTTGCAAAGTTTAACCATTTGTACTCATCATAAATTGGGAATTTGTCTGTTGTTTTGTGATGAGGATAAGCTATTTTCAAGTAGGTGAGGAGATTACGTGGGCTATTATCTACATCTCTCTTTCTCCAAAATCCTGCCAGTATGGTGCAGCTCAGAACTTTAATCCCGTGTCTACAAGATAAAGCTTTATTATCAGAAGATTTAACAATATGCCTGTTGTTTTGTACTACTGTCCAGATTGGTAGTTAGACCAGCAGGGTGGCAAATGCTGTGAAAAAGATGTGACATTTATGAGACAGATAATACATTTGGTGTTGGGGCAATTTTTCTCCCCTTCAAATAAATCATTGAAAAAGAAAAAGAGAAAGCAGTGGATTATAGTATTGGTGTTGACATACAAATTAGTGTCCAGCTGCCTTACTTCTTAAAGTAGCATTTTGTAATTTTCCTGAATTTGTTCAGTTCTCCACAAAATAAGGCATATTGAGGAGAATTTGAAGAGATTCAGAATCTTATGATATTTTTCTTATGCTTCTACTGAAAAGCAAGTGGGAGTTACACAGCAAAATAATTTGATGATTTAAGATGAAGACCAGAAGATGAGTCTCATCCCTTGTGTTGCCTTGCGTATTTGCTGTGGGCAACTGATGCATCCCCTTTGTGCCATGACACATTACTGGACTTGAAAATTGTAACAAATCTGCTAACGAAAGAGATTTGTAGGGTTTGTTTAATTAACATTTGTTAAATACTTGGAGTTCCTTGAGTGACTGGCATTTTTAAATAGAAATTAGTAGTTGTTGTGTGAGAAACAGAGGAGGACTTCTGTTACAAGTTAAGACATGATTAAAGTTAGTTTTATTATAATGTATCTCCTCCATTCATACAATTTCTTGCATCATTTATTTAAAGCAAATATTACCAGGGTAAAAAAGCTCGAACATAATTATATACTTAAAATGAGAAAATAGTGCCCGCATAATGTTATGGGTGGCATTGACACAAACTGCTTTTTCAGTAAGAATTATTTTGAGCTGAGAACTGGTTTTATAGCTTGTTCTTTGTAATTTTTACTTGGTTTTATGAGCATACCTCTTTGCAAGTTCAACATCTGAAACCTGCAGCATCTCTTTCTTTCCATGATGTGTTCTTGCTGTCTGTCTCAGAGCTCAAGAATAAAGCAGTGTTGCCCTCCCGTGCAGTATAGGAACAAGGTTTATTGTTGAAAGGAGCTCTGGGAAACGTTACAAGACTTTAGGGTTGAGAGCCAGATCTCGCAATGAAACAATTGATTAGCCAGGGACTGGAGGATTTCTGGAGAAGACTTTCAAATTCTGCCACACCTGTGAATGTTGGGGTAAATTAATTGTTTGATTGCCATTTGTCATGCAATAGTTTATTCGTAGGTACAGTAATATTTCAGAATGAAACTCCAATCTGGTTTTGGAAATGTCTTGAAGGAGAATTGGTGCTGAGTTGTGTCTTATTAATTGAGACTAAACTTCAAATGGAGCCCATTTTTTTAATCGGATTATCTTTAAATAATGTAAAATACAGACAAAATAGTAATTGATTATGCATCTTTGAGGGTTCCTGATTGTGTATTAGGCCTCATGAATGAAGTATAAGGGCCTGTATAGTCATCAGGAGTTAAAATTGGTATTTTGACCTTAAAATCAGTTATTGTGTTGTTGTTTCAATCCATATTCTTACCTGGGTGAATCTTAAACTACTCCACTTTACAGCCATTCTCTGCATCGTTTTTGACTAGTAGCTCACCTCTCACTTCTTCTCAACTCAGCTTTTAAATACCAACAGTGATCACTTTCTTTCCCTGTCAGAGTGCTGCATAATATTCAAACTGGTTAAAAACGAGCAGTTCACTACCAAATTGACACATCCTGAATTTGATTATGTTTAGTTTTGTATTATTTCACTGCCAAATTGAGCTTTTGGGGTTATTTTCTTCATTGATGATCAAAGCACATTCATTTATAATCTTCAGCAGTTGAAAGTGATGTGAAAATCATTACAGCTGCAACAGGTTAATTATTATATGTTGATGATGCCCTGATTTTTAAAAAGCAGAAGTTGTGAGCTCTTGCCTACATATCCTGGTGCAGTATGGTGGATTAGTTTTGTGTGGTTGGATACTGTTGCTGCCTCAGCACTTTGAATAAAAGTTTGCCAGCTGGTTTATATCAGGCAAATTGAGGAGAGTGAAGATGTGCAAGCGTAAAAGAAAATCACATACATACATATAAACTGTTGAGATCTAGCTTGAAAATGTTGATTAAAATGAATCCTCTTCCTATTTCTTTGTGCTTGTGTAAAATAAATATAACGTACATGTGCATATTTTTGTCTAGTTTAAAGACAAATTTCTTTTTTGGATCAAAGTTTGTGTACCATAATGAGTGTTTTTATAATTGGATTTACTCTGGAGGGAAGCCTTACACCAGAGGGTAGACGTATTATGTGGTTTGAGTATACATGCTGGCTAACACAGCCTTAAAGCTGATTTGTGGGTGTGATACAAAGTTTAGAGCAACACCAGTTATCGATAGACAGCTGCTTTACGTGAGGCTCATACTTTACTATTTCAGCTGATTTTGATACCTCTTGGGATAAAAGTTTTGGAATTAAGAGCACTTAGAGCTTCCGACAGGGGAAAAAGAAAAAGAAGAAATGCATTGAGTTTTTCATCCCAGAGAATTTAACTGGTGGTTAAATAAAGTTCCGGCTTGACATTCGCAGCACTGCACTTGTCTCGGAGGCCTTTTGCAGAAATGGTGACACTTGACAGCTGTTGTTCCCTTAATAAGATTAAAGTAAAGAAATTAGTTGTGCTGTCTTTAATCTGCCATTTAACACTGCGAACCACCTGGGGACGGCTTCTGTCCTGACACTTCCAGTTTTGAATTTTAAAAAATCGTGGAACTGAATCATAGTTCAGAGTGTGCCGTGATTAGAATGTATTTAGACAAACCGTAGTTAGCAAGCTTATGTTATCAATTAAAAGAACTCTCTTTATTGTTGTAAAAAATTAATTTGACATCCATTTGCTTACACAACTTTTCAAATGCATTATTTGAGTCTCTGAAAATGCAAGTACCTTTTCTGACATGACATTCAGTTGGGAAATACAAAAGCATGATGCATTATCACAGTGGAATTTGTTCTATATATAAAGTGGGAAGTTTTCATGTTTTCAAATGTAAAATAAATGATCCTCTTAGGAATCAGGATTCCCGCATATCAAAAAATACTACTGCAGCGAATTAAGTAAATCACCTCAGAAACTCTGAAATGCTGTCAAAATTGTAAGTTCCTACCAATTTCATATTTGATGCTTTGGGAAATTATAATGTTTATAATTAAATAGAATTAGTCTTTGTTTTAGAATAGCTGATAAAATTACAAATGCTGATTTAAAGCATCTTCTCAACTGAAAATAGAAAATACCAATATAATCTCTCTCTCCCTGTAAATACACCTTCACAGGGGAGTAGTCATCCATGAAAAGTAAAAATAGGTGCCTAATGAAAATTTTTTTCAGCATTACTGAGGAAAGTGAAATAAATACCCTTATATAGTCAGGACAGGAAAAAAGAATCCAGTTACAAGGCAAACATGCTACTGGAATTTTGTGTAGATGTTTTCCTTGTAGGGTAAAGATTAGATGAAATAGGTGAAAATTAACCTGCCTTTGATCAATAAATAATGTTGTTTTCATACCGTGTGAACTGCAATTTGAAACTGATTTAATTAGGCAGCAGAGTAAAATGAATTACCAGTACAGTAAAAGTAATATAACTGGTAATATGCTGAATATTAACAAAGGAAAGGTATAAATGTTCTTTATGTTTTTACAGATCAAACCAAGCAAGGTAATGCTTCTTTTTTAAATGCAAAATTACTTCTCAAGCTGAAGAAGAGACAATCCAGAACTACAAATGGAAAAAAATTCCTCTAAATTTTCTAGCCTCTGAGCATTTGCAGCTTTTCCTGGCTTAGGAGTACAATATATGTGTATAAGATCCTTCCATTTCAACTCTGGTGAGCCGTGCTACGTAATCAGATGCCACAGGAATGAGCACAGCAATCACTAAAGTAGCTTTCCTTATTATGTAAATAACTTTGTTGTATCAAAAAATATTTTAGGAGAAAAATAAAGCGTAAAACTCAACGCTCTTTATCAGTATGTTGAATTACTCAGCATATTGTTATGTTAAATACCAACTTTGATGATTTCTGTAGGATAACTTGTTTGTTGCAGTCCTACTTTTGTATGACCTTTTGACAGTGCTCACAATTTATTTTCTTCTATGGAGCTTATTTGAACGTAGTCACAGTTTTTTCACGTTTAAAAAACCCAACAAAGTGAAAGTTCTTTTCTTTTTGGTTTGCTTTAGACAAACAACTTGAATTTCTAGCCATCTTTATTTATTATTGTATATATCTATGATACATTTGTGTTGTGAGTCTATGTGCATATTTGTATAGTAACAGTGATAGCTTTGTAGTAAGCAAAGTTCAAGAAATGAATTTTGTGTTTATTCTGAATCCATGGTCAGATTTATCTTCTCTGTCAGTATATTATATAGGAGTGGTCCCAGCTTCCCTGCAAATCTTGTTTTGAGGACAACACTTTAATGGGATCAGATGGAAATTATTGCACGTGATGTGAAGAGTAACTGCGCATGTTTTGTGCATCTGGAGCTGTGACTTGTGTTTATGATTTTTTGTTCTTACCATTGCAAACCTGTTACCTCTTCCTGCCAGCCATAGGCGTGGGTCAGTTGATGCTGTTGTAGTCGTATGCTGACACTGAAAGGCTCTGTACAGCAGTGGTTCACAACATGTCAGTAGAAATTTTTGGACAGGAATGTCACTTGCTCAGTTTTGCTTTTTGAGTACAAATTACTTCATCCTCTCCCTTGCATTAGTTCACAGGCCCTGCACAATAATCTCTCTCTAAAGCTGGTCCTGGTATAATGTGAATTACTTTATACAGTTGGGTTTTTTCTTGAAGGTTGTGCTTGGAAAGAGACCTTATACCTAAATTTCTTGTGTGATATAACTATAAGCCACAAGAAAATAATATTACATATTCAAATTATGAAATTATCTGATATTCTGTGTAAGTTTTGTTACAGCTTTCAAGTACACCCATAATTTGTATTAGGTTAATATAATATATCGTAAGGAATGCATATTCCAATGCATATTATTTAGGTATAAACTGAGTTTTGAGTATGGAAGAGTCCAATAGCCTTACAGCGCATGACTTCTGATAAATATGGCTTTACTGTTTTGAAGTTACTAGTTACTTGGTTGATTTCATGTAAATTTTTGGTTCTGTTCGGAATCCTAAGTTTAAGAAAATGATTGTGAATTGCTGAAAGGTTGTTTTCTGATGTGCTTCCATTTATTTGCTTTTAATATACCAAAGAAAAAAGTAACATTCTTATTTTTCTTCCCTTCTGAATTTTTAGGTCACTCTGCAATACAGTAAATGCTTACAGCCTCACCTGCAGTAATTGCGTCGAAAACTGCACCTATGTTCTTTTTAGTAATAAGATCACTTTTCTAATGGATCTGTTGATACACCAGTTTACGGTACGTAAAATACCTATTTTAATTTAGAAATTTTTGTATGCTTCGCAGACATGTTAGAGTATAAGAACACCAGGAGATCACATGAGAATAAAGGCTCAAAAGTATAAAATATTATGAGTTGTCCGTGTGTGTTTGGTTCTTATGTTTCAATATCAGAAATATAAGTCAGGTCAATATGTTGCTGTAGTTTGATTTGCTGAAGTGTTTAAACAGCAGGACTCTTTAACTGTGAAAGTTTTAATTTTCCAATGTTTCATTTAATTTGAAATATCATTAAATATTTTATTTGAAAACTCATTTTTAATTCATAGTGACCTGCTCATCATAAGATATTTAGTCTCGGTTCTCTACTTATAAATTGTGTGTATGTATTTTCATGAGCCAAGCAGTTTGTTAATTGAAAAGTTATGTACATACTTTAAATAATTTAAGTGACGCTGTTAGAATCAACAAGCCACAGGGCTGTTGATGAACACTTTAAAAAGATAGTCCGAAGGTCCTTGACACAAAGGAAACCCGAATGCAACCTGTGCATTCTCCTCTAAGTAGCTTCCAGCTCATTGTTCTTCACCAAATCTTTCCAAGAGGATTCCAGGTATTAGATTTCAAATATACTTAGTGAAAGGTGCATGTATGGTGCCGGGCCAGTCACAACACTGCTGGCTCTCCGCAGAGCGAGCCAGAGCAAAGGCTCCGTGGGTAATTACACAAGAGATGAAATCCTTCAGAACTTCACAAGTGACAAGATGCATTCTGATGCCAAGCACCTTCCATTTTCTCAGCGTAGCACTGTGCAGACGACCTGCGCTTTTCCTGAAGAAATACACAGGCTATTTCTTAGGAAATGCTGGCCACCTAGAGATCAGAGATGTTGCGTAAGAAAAATTTAATACACTCAGAACTATTTTCAGTCTGTTGCCAAATACTACCCTTGAATTGCAGCAAAACTGTAATTAAAGCTTGGTGTTTCCCATGATCCACAGTGGACTTTTCTTTCCTGTGCATAAAGTCCCTTATGTTCTCTTCAGGCAAAATTGGCCCGTAAACTAGGATATCTTCATAGTTCCATAAAGTACATATTTAAGTACAAAAAATAAATATAGTGCTGCTTTTCTAACCGTGATTTTTCTCTTTTGGAAATATAATAAATCAGATCAAGTTTGAATTTTTTAAGAAAAAGAAATGGACAAATGGAGAACACTTAAAATTAGATCAAGCTCTGAATACCAAAATCCTCAAAGACACGCCTCCAAATAATTTAACTCCCTGCTGTATTCCTAGTTAGGTGAGCTGTATAGTGCTGCCTTTGCCTGTGTTGTGTGTGTTTCCACTTACTGTTGGGAAATAAACCCCAAGTAGTATCAGGAGTAATAAATGAAAATGTATATTTGCAAGGTTTTAACTAATTTTTAAACAAGTATACAAATATCTCCTGTGTACAGAAACAGAAAGAATCCAGTTTTGAGAAACCTTTAAATATATTCTTGACTACAGCAAGTATGAACCTTACTTCCAACCAATTTAATGTTATTTTAGTTCTGGTTTTATTCATCGAAATAGAATACAATGTCAGCTTCACTTTTGCTAAAACTCAGAGCTCTACGTTTCGAAGAATAACGTTTAAAACAATCACTTCTCATTGATGACAAAATGTTCATTTTTCTTTACACAGGTGTGACTTTTTCTTGAAGAATTATTAAAAAAAAAACAAAACAAAAAAAAAAAACCAAAATATTTTTTCTCCAGTAAAAGCTTGGGGACCAATACAAAATGGTAGAATAACAAATGGAACGTTTTTCTTTTTTTTCTTGTGACATCCAGCCTGCCCAAATTAATTGTTAGAAGTGTCCTGTTTAGACCTTCCTTTGTCTCATACCTAAGCAGACTGGTAGGAAACCTTCTGTAGACTTTACTTACCATTTTACCTTTCTTAGCCTCCTTGGCTCAGGTCATGCCTAAGTCAGTGTCTGTTGAGGTCAGCAGTAGCCTGTGTCCTGATTTTAGTGGATGAGTCAAACCTTCCCACCTACATTCATGGAAGTCTTGTGCTCGAGTTGGAACTTCCATTTATCTGTAGACTGCTAGCTCTGCTCTTCTTTGTCTCTTCTACCTGGAAGATAGTTGCAAAATAATGAGAACTTTTCTAATTGTGTGTTTTGGAAGGTTTCACACTGAGAGAAACAAATACATGGAGCTGTAAACATGTAAGGATAGGTTTTTATTTAGGTTTTTTTTTTTTTTTCTAGTCAAGTGACAGCTGACATTCTATAGATACTGTGTTGAAAGTACATATCTTCCAGAGTGTTTTTAAGGCAAGCTCAGTATCTTACACATGCAAGAAGCACAATCACTACTCTCCATTAATGGGAGAAGAATACAACATAAGTGACCAAAGGAGCAGAAATCGGGTGCTTCAAAAGGTTTGAAGACTTTCCATTTAGGTTTAGCAGCTCCATATTTAAAATTCTTCATGGCTGTGAAGGATTATACTTTTTATGCGACAAATAAAAACATAAATGAATTTTCAGTGTCAGAGCTCTATGTTGCTAACTGGAAACTAACAGAAAAGTGCTCTGATGCGCAGAGGTAATTTTGGTGACGAGTCAGAATGGAGTAACATTTCCAGCTATGTTAAGTGTGTGCCTAAGTGCTTTACTGGATTGAGGCCATATTGTTCAGCATCTTGCAGGATTAAGTCCTAGATGCTGGGCAGAGCTGAAGAGCTTATGGCAGCTCTGCACAAGCAAGGGAATCCCTACAGAGGGGGAATTCTCTGCTGAATGGCTTAACAGTTGTATGGAGACTATACCAGAGCTGAGAACCTGGTCATCAGAGTATTCTACTTCAAGAACTGATTTAAAGAAAGTAGGAGTCTTGATTAAGCCCAGCAGAGGCAGTCATCATAAATCCTGAAATGGCATTGAGATGTTGAATGTGTCAAATAATTGAACAATAGTTACATTTTTCTTGATTTTCCTTTGTGATTTAAAAATGTTTTATTCCAATTACTTGACAAGTCAGTTTAAGTGTGTAATCGTACCTGTAGATTTGTTTCAGTTAAACTTTTAAACCTATTAAACCTCTGAAATAAAAATGTGGAATGTTTTAACATTTACCCATCCAAAGCCACCCATGTTCAACAAACACAGTTTCTCTGAATATTATTAACTCCTTGTGTAATCAACACAAAGAAACCGGGGCTTGAAAGCTTTGCTAATTACACTATTAAAGCTGAAGATTTCCTACCCCCTTGCTTGATATAATAATCAACAAGTGAAGTAATACATCACTTTGGCAAGCACCCCAATTAATTTTGAACATAAATCTCAACTGATTTTCACACTATCCCATCAATTACTTCTTCAGTAAAAGAGCTGATCTTTTGTCACTCATTTGAGTTCATATAAATGGAAAATATTAAAGGTAGGAATTAAGTTCAAATTTACCCATTTTCTGTAAAACAATGTTTCCTTCTGTCTCCTCTTTGACATACACGGTATAAAACCCACATTTGTTCTCACTTTATATTAACACACCCACACTTTCCCCAAAAATCAAATGTGAAAAATCAGCTCTGCAATAAATGATGGTATTAAGAGTGCCAGATCTATTTAATTTACAAATTAGGAAGAGTTTTATATTAGAGCATCAACTTGTGTAGCTAAGGGCTGTATACTTAGAAAATATAGTTCTCGTGTACATTCAACTAGAAGACAAAAATAGACATTACCTGTTTATAGTACTATTTGTTACAACAAATGGGAGGCTCGACTGCAAGGTGTTTTTAAATCTTTTAAGAGAAAAGTTTATATATATATATATTTATCTTAGGTGGAAAAGCAGTGAGTAGCATTTGTTAGCAATTTAAAAAAATTGATGTTCCTAGTACGAAGTCACCACATTTAAATTGATTTATACATTGCAAAGCTTAATTATCTGTTGCAGTAGGCAATGAGAATCATTAGGCATGAATTATTTTAGTCAACAGAAGTTACTGGAGCAACGTAATATTATTTTTCCTATTGAACTTGAATAAGCAACTAAAGACTTCTCACTTGCTCACTTGGCTTCTCACCAGAAACAGACTACTACAATGAGTTTTAAGTACCAACACAAGGCTCAGAGCTAATGAATAATAAAGAAACGCGCATGTTGTTCTTTGTCACCAAGTGTTACCAAATCCCTCCTGATAGCTATACAGAGAGGAACGATTTTCTGTGACCTCACTTGCGTAAACCAAGTGTAAATTATGTTAACCTGGAGCAAAAATAAAATTTCAGCCAATATTGATCACTAATTACAGTGTTGAAAGCCTGAAGCTGTCTGATATGAGTGCCTCCAGGAGGCCTGTTGGCACGTGGAGTCCAGCACAGTGAACATATGTGGGAGCCCCGGGTCTGCATTGATGCATCTGCACTACCAGTATTAAAACTCGAGGACTTCCACACACACTTCACTTACAGCAGAATTTCAGCTAGTTTAAATTATCTTGGACTACAGAAATGAAAAAATAAGATAAATTATACTCTCCATGAGAATTTCCTTCCAGATCTATATCCTGCGTGTAGGTTTGTCTTCAGATTTACGAGTTGTACGTCTCAACCTCACTGCCATTTTTAGGGGTGGGCTCTAATTTAATGATTTAGAAAAATTGGATTCCATTCTTCTGAGGTGTCTTCAGAGACAGAGCTGCGTGTTGTGCTTCTAACCTGATTGACAAGTGACTTAGATCTTATGGAGAAGTACGGTGGTCATCAGGTGATGTTCTGTATTGAGATGTTCAGGCCTTGTTTGTGGGACATGTTTTTTATGCTGTCTTTGGTAGTTAAAATATGAAGGTATCCACAGAAGTGCTCAGAATCTCTCCGTGCCTAATTTGAGATTTGTGGGTGGAAAGCATTTCCCATTGCATCTTTTAGAACTGTATTATTGTGTCGTCCTTTGCAATGTTCCAGCTTGTTAAGTTGTGCCCTAGAATTTGTGCGATTTTTCTGTCTTCTCAGATAGTTCCTTAGCTAGTTTTTTGAGTTTTATTTGCAGGGGCAGGGGGATGTTGGATTCTTCTCATCAGAGTAGGGTTTTTTTATCTGCCTCCCTGGCAGAAATTTCATTTTCTACAAAACTGGGACTCTCTTTGTTTTTGTAGACTTTGCAAGATGTAGTAGTTCTCTTTCTTTTTGAAAAAAAAGATGGATAAGAGAAATGTGAATCAAAGAAAGATTTGGAGTCTCGCCTTCAGGGTCTTCTTGCCTTTGAGGAGTACTTAGGTCTTTGAAATACCTGGCTACTTTTGGTTACTTTTAGTAGTAAACTGTTCGACTGAGAAGTTCTTACTAGGAAAAGAGAATTCTCTCATAGATTTTTTCAGGTGCGAAGGGGAACCACCATAATTCATCTGTCTCAATTCAGTGATCCTCTTTCCCTGGCTTGAAACAGCCGTGTATTACCCTCTTGGTGCACCCCAGCAGGTCACGAAATTTGTTCTGAATTCAGTTTTGTAAGCTCAGCAGGACAACTGAATACCTCCTTGTAGATTGGAAAAATTTGGTGTTCCCCAGCATCCTTTGCCATTTTTACCAAATGGCACCTCCTGTGGCCTTCCCATGGGTTGTCTGTATCTACTGCTCAGACACTTCAGTGTGCTTTTTCCTAAGGACAAACTAGTACTCTTCCAGACACAATTATTTTTCTTCTTAGTTATGATTTGAGTTTTAGCACAATCAATCTCACTTTTTTTTGAAAAATTTCTGTGATGTTTCTGACATTAAAATTCCACATAAAATACTTTGGAAGGACACTTAGTTCAGGATAATATTTTTGTAATTTTTTGTTTGGTTTTTTTTGCTGTGAGGGAGAAAGTCCATCAGGGGTTGGATCTCATTGCAAAGATCGTTCCTGTTGCTTGCAAAGTGTGTTGTCTTCTTCTGTGAAGAGCCACAATTGTACCTTCTGTGTCACAAGAACTTTTGCCTTTCAGAATACTTTTGTAGGGGTGCTTTGTTTAGGACTCAAAACTGTTGAGTAGCTTCCTGACAGTACATTGTATTTTTCCAAAGTCAAGTAGGAGATTACCATACAACCGTAAATACTGTTCCTTCCACAGAAAATAGCTGTCTTTCGTCTGTGTTACTGAACACTTTGTGTATCCTAGACATTTAATATCTCCTCATGGTAACACAATGTGGTTGTCCAAATGAACCATCTCAGTAGGGTGTTTATTCACAGTCAAGTTAAAAAAAAAAAAAAATTGGTTTTCCCAGTGACTCATCAGAAATCCTGTGCGTCCATAAGAACGCCACAGTCATAGTAATTAAATAGTCTGCTGCTGTAAGACTTCCGTCAGTTCTCGTACAGAAAATGCAATTTTGACTTGATGTGTTCTGTTTCAGCTTGTATTATCTGCATAAGGTGTATAGACCTTTTCTTGTACCTGAAATGCTTTAATGCCGTCAGCACTGCTGGAATATGTTACTTTATTATTATTTTTAATCTACTCATATGCATTTTTCTAAGTGTTTCTCTACAAACTTTGATTATTTTTACAGAATTCTGCTTTTCTTTTTTTCCCCTTTTCTTAGGTTAGTGTTCCAGATGACCATAACACTACTTCAGGCAGAAATGCAAATAAGCAGGTATTTGAAGGTTTAACAACAGGACTTCTGAGGATAACTGCTGTGATTTTCAGATGTCTGATCTCCAGCTTCCCGGATGGAAACAACCACTCTACTGCACTGAAGATATTACAGGAAGTGAAAAGTAAATCCTCACAAGTGGAAGCCTTCAACAGCAGAGTCCAAGACCTGATCAGGTTAAAAACAAAAATGAAACTTGTGTAAACCTTCTTTACTTACAGAGAAAGAAATTTGCAGTGATATAAGAAAGGAACAAACTGCTTTACCTCTTAACTTAGAGTTGTTCATGTGCATAGTCAAGACAACTATTAAAATGCTGTGTTCTCGAACAAAAATTTTCTTCAAAAACCACAGAAATATAGAAAACCAAGAGTCCAATTTTGGAATTGTTTTTTTTGTGTCCTTTCCATCAGTTTTTTTTCTCGTAATTATCTAGGAGTTATCTCTCATATTTTCATTATTTTTACTTGAAACATTCTAATTCTGTGGTAAAAACACTTGAACCTGAATATATTAATAGATAGATAATAAATATAGATCATGTATATATAAGAAATTAATATATATTGAACAACATATTAGACTTGCTAAAAGGGTATAGTTTCACTAGTAAATTATATAAATAGTCATCAATACATCTTCAGCCCTCTGAAGCAAGGAAATTCTGATTATATTCTACTGGAAATGTGTCACGGTGAGCATCTTCAGACTTTCCAAAGTCTGGTACGATGCTGACGGATACAAAAACGACAGCTGGAGGAGGAAAGCAAAACAAATAGTTGTCATAGATACCAGTGACCTCTAAAACTTTATTGTTCTCATGTAACCTGCCTTCTCCCCAAACAGGTTTTGAAAGAGTGTGAAATTTCAGGATGTTGTATTCTCTCCATTTATGAATGGGAGGGTGGGAGGTCTGCTTATTGATATTTGTGCTGAACAGACATCTGACACTGACTGGGCCAAGCACAGGCATACCCTTAAGATAAGAAGATACATGAGAATCCAGCTAGGTCCCTCACCTGAGGCACTTTGGGGGATCTGGTTATAAATGGAGAATGAAAGGCACGATGACAAGGTAATAGTGCAATTAGGAAAAAAAGAGAGAGCACATTTTAAACTAGTCAGAAACAGACAAATTCTGTTATTAATGAGAATCTTTCACCTCCAGGTCATTGTATCGTATGTCCCTGGGGAGCTGATTAAATGAGTGTTTTAGGAAGAAGGGGAAAGAAAGACGAAAGTTGAATTTTTTTTTTTTTCTTTTTTTTCTTTTTGGGGCTAATAGACCTGATGCATAAACAACAATTATCTACACACTGTCTGGACATCAAAAGAGTAGACAAATTATTTGAACTATGCTACCGTAGGTAAAAAGACTGAGAGATGGAGGCAGTAGATTAGAGAGCTTTGACATTCCACTCGTCTGTATGCTCAGTTCTTCAAGGAAGAGAGTACTTCATGCATCTTCTCATTGTCTCTGGATGCCATTAAAGAATAGTCGCAGCAGACTGAAAACTCTCATCCATTTCTCCTCTGCCAAAAGAGCAGCTGCTTTGTGTCCAGGTGTGAGTGTAAGGGAAGGTGCACAATGAGCACTTTTTGCAGGTGTCAGTCAGACTGTAGAGGTTCCTAGGTAAAAAGGAGGAGAATATTGAAGAGAATGGTTGTGCATTTTTGTGAGTAATCATCTATCGGTATTAGCTGTATTTTATTTACTTCTGCCTCTCACCTCCTATTTCCTTGAGAGATTTCTAGCTTTCACCATTTCTCTGTGACTGTAATGTATCTAACACCCGGCTCTGTTCCTGGAATTATTCTGCTGGTATGGGAGAGCTTGCTTATCACCTGTGTGATCAGCTGGATTGCTTAGATTAAAATCTGCAAGAAACCTAATGCTGGTAACCTTTCATGTTGCTAAATAGAACACACAGACTTACCTGAGCAGCGAGGGTGCAATTAATAACCTTCATGTGTCTTTACGTGTTTTTAACTGCTCTACTTCAGTAGCTTTAAAAATCTTTCATATTGCAGTTAGACTTCTTGCATTATGTCCATTCATTACTTCCAGAAGCTTTGTGTCGGCAGGGTAAACTTTGGCAGAAAGTCTAGCTTCTAGTCCTGAAGAAAGACTAGTCTTTGAGCAGCAGCACTGTCTGAAAAGTGGAGAGGTTTTCTTCCCTAATCTTGAAAATCCCCAGTTTCTCAAAATCAGACTGTAGCACATGGGAATAGGTTTTGTAATTAAATACTTGTACAACTCCTGTGACAAGTATTATCTAATCAGTATTATTTATTTACTAGAATCAATATTATTTAATAACGTTCCATACTCAGTCAAGTCAGAGAGGTCTTGATATTATGGAAACACACAGACAATGGTGTTCCCATCTCAAGGAGCCTGTGCTCAAAGAGGCAATCTCTTACAAATGGACTTGCAAGTAGACAGAACAGCTGGTAGGATGGAGTAAAATTAATAACAGGATGGTTTAATGTAGACTATTGGTATAAAAACAGTGAATCAGTTGATGGTGTCTGAAAGCAATCTGTTGCCCATGTCTGTTAAGTCAGGTGGTTATAATAGCAGTTGTTCTGATTTTAGCAAGAAATTTCTCCCAGTTGATAAGAGTGGAGGGGAGTACAAAGAAAATTAAAGGAGAAAGAGAAGAAGGAGGTGATTACAGCAGGATATTTGTCTCCACAAAGGAAGATGATCTTACGTAAGTCAGCAGTATGATCAGTTGAAACAGATTAAAGTCTGAGAAGCTGAATGTTTGTGGTAGAAAAAGGAAAGTACGTGAAGTTCAGTGATACCAGCAAAGTGACATGGAAAAAAAAATTGTATGTGTGCACAGCTAAAGTGGAGTTGACAATGATCAAAGTATGAGAGAACCTGGTACGGACAGAGAGATTTTGGTACAGGGACAAACAGCAAATTTTTTGGTGTAGGTTTTCAAAAGTCACTAGCATGGTTTTCGCTGCGTTGAGTTCCTGAGGAGGCTTTCTAATCTTGATCATTCTGTACTGATGGTAGAAGGTTGTTACCTGCATGTTCTGTTAGTCTCTTAACTGTTACTTTTATTTCAAAAAGGAAAAAAATCCCCAAGAACTGGGCAGTAGTTGCTATGATATACGTATTGCAATAAAACGTTATCTGGGTAACGTCATTGTCTTCTTGGATTAGTATGTTCTACAAAGTTTATCTCTTCATGCTAAAAAGAAATTGTGCTATTGCAGAGCTATCAGGATTATTATAAATCATTTAACTATGGCAAAATTCCATTGTCCTTCTAGGAATATGGTAAAGTAAACATTTACACTCATCTTTCTTGTACAGTATAATAGAAATTATCCTACAACAGACAAATCTCTTAACAAAAACTACTGATAGTTACAGAGAGCCAGATCTAAACTTACTGTAATTTGAATTGTTTTATTGAACCCTTTCAGAAAGAATATTTAAGTAGTCACAACCTGCACTTTGTGTGATTTGATAGTAGAGAGGCAGAAATTACTTGCTTTGCAAAGTTATCAAAACTGGCATGGGACTATTTCTTAATACAATTTTTTCCACTGTTTCTAGTTACGTGGTGAACATAGGATTGATAGACAAGCTGTGTTGCTGTTTCCTCTCCGTTCAAGGCCCTGTTGATGAGAATCCCAAAATTGCAACTTTTCTACAAAATGCCACAGCAGTGTTGCATGGAATATGTCAACTATGTTTTGCTGTCAATGGAAGGTAGGTGCACGTGGTCTGTCATCTCTAACATGTTCTTCAGGCAGCAGCTGTTGTAAGCCTGTGCCAACACGGCGTTCATGGGAGCAAGCATTCTGATGAGGCTGTTAAACAGAACTGTTCTTAGTCACACAATAATAACTGGTAAAGAAACAGTGCAGGAAATTCACTCTGTTCATCCTTTCACCATTGAACTGTAATTAGTTACCTGCACTGAGTCTTGATTCTTGTAAGTCATTTATCAGAATTGCAAACTTTATCTCCTTTACTCATCATTACAGAGGGGATTTTATCACTGCTCATTTTAAGTGTCCAATCCTAAGGACTTCAGAAGGTATTTTATTATCAGCTGAAATCAACTCTTAATTGATTTGTCTCTAGAGCAGCCTAATTCTTTAAAATACCACTGTCAGTAAGGGAATTATATTTTCTGTAAAGAAAAGTGTTACTAGATTTGTCAGGGAATTTTCTAATGCGAAATGTTCATGATCATAACCTAACCAGGGTTGTGGGGAGTGAGCATGAGATATGTGTCTGCCAGCAAATCTGGACTTCTGTAATTCACAGCACAGGACAGCCTGACACTGGAGAGTCAAAATTTCAGAGCTTTGGGGTGTGCATGCTAGAACCTACCACTGTTAGAATGTTACACGTTTTGGGAAAAGACAAGGCTTGACAGAACTTTACAATTAATTCCTGAAGGGTAAAATAATGCTAGAGTTGAAAAACTAGAGTTAATAAAACATGAGAAACAAAGCTGTAGGTAAGAGCTGCTGCTGGTAACTCAGGGACGCAGACAAATGGCAAAAGAACTGCAAGAAATATGAGCCCAAAGAGGCCATCCCAACTTAGTGAAATTTCCCTTTCTGAAAGCTGCCGACTTGGCATTTTACATTCCAGGACAGCACTGCCAAAAGTTGAATGCATACTAAAAAAAAACCCAAACCGATAATCACCCTTCTCTTAGTGGAACAGTAGTTCTAGCTACAAGAGTGAGTAATATAATATTGTCAGTTTCTGAAGGAGGCACATGCTTCACCCAAATAAGAGATTTTTGCACCCCAAGGTAACACAGCACTGTGCAAGTACTTCTTTGAAGAACTTTTGTGCTTTGCAGCAGAAGAGTAGTTTCAGAGGGTTGAACATTTCTCTTCACAGTTACACCAGGAAGTATCTGATCTTACTACCTGCATATAACAGCAATGCTTTGGATTTTTTCCAAAGGTGCTGATTGTTCTCGGTTTCCAGGTTGGATTGTTCATTTGAGCATGAAAAGAAACGAGAGGAATGAACTTGGAGAATTCAAAACTGTTGTCTTTCACTTTTAGATCAGAAGCTTTGGTGTAACTGATTAGAAGAGCAGTTTAAATTAAATGTCTTTCATCACCTGAGCCCGCTCACATTTAAGAAGTGAGTACAGAGTGTAATTCTGTCTTGTTACAGAAGACCTTAGTATTCAAGGTGACTTATATGGAAAAGGTATTGGCAAACACAGATCAAGGTGGCAGAAACAGAGCTCAAATTTATTGAATTCTTGAATATGTCACAATACAGTAATACCTGTTGTGTGATACCTGATCTGCAGCACAAAAGGCGGCCTCTCTTTGTGAGAAATACAGATGCCTCTTTCATTTGTGGTAGTAGGAGCTGATGCAGCCATGTTCAGCCAGAATCTAGCATTTCTCATTCTCCAGCTCAGGTGACACATGCTTGAGCACCAAACAAACATGCCGGATTATACTCCTCTGTACATCAGAGTAACTGACCACTCTGATGATAATACTTTTGAAGCAGTTACTGAGAAGAAAAAAGTCTAATAAGTACTGCCAGTGCTCTGACACTGTAGCATGAAAGGAAGTTTTGCCAAAGTAATATCAGGCTTTCACCATTGTTGGAAAAGCAATTTTGAATTGTTCTTTTGATATATCCTCCTGTGTAGAATGTTTCCAGGTTGGGGACTTCTTTATGCTCCTCAGTAGGGATCGTGGACAGCACAAAATCAATTTGTTTTTTCTGATAGAACTATTTCAGGCTGTTATTTATCATATCAAAAGTTGTCACTCCCCATTAAATGCACTGGAATATTTTTATACAGTGCTCTTTGTATTGTGTGCAGACCTTAGCACGCTGCCCCACTGAGAGGCATAGTGGGAAGCTGATAAGATAGTAGATGCCGGGTGGCTGACACACTGGAACCACCTCGGGGCTCTCAAACCATCCACAGTGCCTGCAACAATGAAATCCTTTATGAGCTAGAAACGGCCAAACGCTGCGTGAGCCTCCTCCTTTGCTTTCAGACACCACCAGGCTGTTACAGACTTCACTGTGACTGTAATCTGCAATATCCCCAGAGGGCCAGAAGTTAAACACTCTAACTCAAGTTTTAAACAATTAAGAGATCCTGTCCTGTGGGTGCAAAGTATGTTAGGCCATTTCTGGAGCTCCAAGGTAGGAAGAGCTGTCAGTCCAGACTTTCCTGCCTTCCTCACAAGAACATTTCATAAAATTCCCAAATTTAGCAGAATGTTTCTAAACCAAGCTCTGAATTGATGCCCAGTGTTTATTTGGACAGTTACTTCATGGAAACCAATTTTATACACAGGGAGGAGATCTCAGTCAAGTACCTACCTGCATGTACCTACATCAGGCAAGATGTTGCAACAATAATGATTACTAGAAAATAGATTGAAATTGTATCATATATCTATGTCAGCATTGAGTATTAAATGAGGTCTACGGTTGATATAATGTAGCTTATAAAATTTTAAGAGATAAACTAAGGGGTTTTTTTTATTCTCATGGTAGATTTAAAAAAAAAGTCCAGTTAGATACAATAAAGGAAGTTAGATACAATAAAGGAAAGTCTTGCTAATGTGGAAACATAAATTGGAAGATTCTCAATTTTAACATCATAAAAAGTTAGTGAAATGAGGGAATCCATTCTGAACATCTCTTGTAAACATATCTTTATTATAAGAGAGGGATTTTCTTTTCATTAATGGTCAAGGTCTTTAAAAAGATTTAACTTTGATATTGATTTTACTTCTCAAATTATCATTTTTGGTACTGGCTAATAAATGCTAGATTGATTCTTTTAATTGAAGTTTTGCTGTGGATGTAATAGCACATTTTCCAAACACTGTGTAATACGTATAAAAGTTCATTTGTTGAAAGCATTAATAACTTGTAAACCCATGTGAACTTTTTTTGATAATTTTTATACCCTCATCTGTTATACAGTAAGAATCAGTGAGGGTGGCTTGAGACGTCCAACATTTTTTCTTTTACTGTGCTGCATCCATTGCTAGCAATGGCAGTGAGAGGTCCTTTCTCCCTGATGAGTTAAAAAAAAAAAGTGTATGAGAGCTGAAAATATAGTATTATCCCTTATTTTATGTAGTGAGAATTCACAAAATGCAGCACGTCTGAATATTGAGCTATCTCTGTTTGCTGAGCAAAAGATGAACCTGACATTTGATACCTAGGCTTGAAAGTTGTGGCCTTGATAATGCCTGACTGGTTTTTGCTCACCATTAAGGGTAACAGTAGCCAGAATTTAAACCAGAGACATTTTTATTAACCTGAAATAAAACAAAATATTAAATAGACTTTGTACAGAATAACAGTGGTTTATATAGCCGTATAAATCTGTCTTGCTATCAGTGTCCCATTCCAGATGTCCAGTAGCAATGTTCAGGACGACAGCCTTGTTTTCCAGAGTTTATTATTGTAACTATGAGAGATATAAGGCCTGTTTTGGGCCCTTCAGTCCTGAGTACACATATGGAACATACTTGGCTTGTAAACACAAGACAGAAAACAATGAGCAGGCATGGAATGCAAGGAGCATTAGTAAAAATATGGCATGCCACCCCAGCTGACCTTCCCTAAAAGCAGGGGTGAAGACTAAGTAAGAAAATACACGGCAAGTCCTTCATCAGCATAGCAAGGATCTTGCTTATATTCCTGTCTTTTCCTGTACTGCCCAGTGCTCACCAAATCTACATCCCACTTTTCCCCTGTAAGTCTCTGGAATTAAGATTTCTGTCCAAGAAGTGTGGCTGTTGCTCTGTGGAGGACTATTGTTAATGCCTTATTTCACTTTTTGCGCATTAGTATGAATGAAGAAACTCATAGTAACCACAGAGTTAATGCAAACAGGAGGAGGAAACTGTCAGCAGTAGTGCAGTGCCAGGGTTAATCCCTAGGGAGGAATTTCTCCCTAAGAGCAGTATGGTGGACTAGCAATGATACAGACACAAGGAGGAAAGTGAGTTGTGCGTAAGGGGAATTTGCAAATAATAGTCCCTCAAAGCATGTAGCTTCTTGGGACATCAACTTTCTCAAAATTTTGCTGTTTTCTTGATATAAGAAATGTCTGCAAGCTCCCTCATTAATCTCAGAAAACAGAATGTCAAAGCAGTACAGTAGCTAAATTGTTACTCTTACATGTTATCTCAGAACAGTAGTGGAATACATATAAATCTGTGTCAACAGCTAATGAAGTTGTGGCTTACAAGCTGCGGTGGCGGAAAGCTGCAGATATATAGGGTTTGGTCCAGGGAAATCGTGACTATCATGTCAGAGATATGCAAGGAAGTCGGCTGGTCTGCTTTCGGTTTTATTACAGTAATTAAGATAATGTCTGTTTTGGCTGCTGGATGGCAAATCAGATGCAAGTCTACGTGAAGGCTTGCTGTGCTTCTCACCGCTTCCAACAGACAGCAGATCCAGCAAGTACTGTCAGCTAACTAAAACTCCTTCTTGAAATTACTGAAAGGTTCCAAATCATCACTTTTACACAGTGCTGTGATTCCTAGCTTGACAGTGTGAATTATAACAAGGTCTGTCAGGTGCTAAATACTTCTTTATGCTTCTTTTGTTACTATTTTGCCTCTTTATTTTGACATCTCTTTCTAAATAAAATAATTTAGACACAAAAAGTACAGATGATAGTTTTAAAATCCTAATAATAAAAAAACCCAACAGAAAATATTCTAAGCCTTTTGAAAACTCGTGTTTCCATTTGGTTCCGTGTTTTTAATCAGGAGTATATATTTCAAATATACAAACATTACAATGTATACCCTTAGAGAGGCTTGTCTGCTTGTTAGCTCAGTCAGTTTTTAAAACAATATATTTTCAGATATAAACAGTTTGCTCATATTGAAGCTTGGAGAAATTGTAGTTTTATACTTGTTCTGCAGAGTATGCTGTTTCTCATCAAGCTGTATTGAATTCCTGTTTTTAATAAATAGTGGTGTATTTTAAGCAGTGAAGTACCACTGTTTAGTATCTTTCTTTCCTGGGGTGGATATGTGCACATTTTAAAATTCTTAGACCTTTTCTGTAAGTCGTGAACCCCATACCAGTTCCTGAGACTCCTTGATGGCAGAAGCTGAAAATCATAATGGCTGCCCATAATGAAAATTCCCTGCATTTCATTAAACTTTTCTTTTTAAGATCCTGCAGGTTTTCTGACTGTAATATAAATATTTCCCTGTTTTTCTGTGTTAAATATAGAGACTTGGTAAAGTTTGAAAGCCTATCTGTTTTCCCAGCTATATAAGCCAATGTAAAAAATCCTGTAGGTCTTACTTCCCTTCAGTGATTAATTGGAGGGGGTTTGTCCATCCTGACTATTTTACTTTGGCAGCTGTAAGCTTCTTTAAACAGGAGAATTAAAAGGAGCTACATCCATAGGAGTCTCTCTTAAAATTAGTTACATAAATCCTAGCTTTCTTGTACCACGTAATTATTTTCTGATTTTATGCTTTTTATGGGTTTTTACTTCAGTCTGTGTCTTGCCAGTTAGCACTGAATTTTTCCTGGGCTTACCTTTGAGGTGGACTAAACATCTGCTACATGTATGAAATCCACTGTTGTGTGGACTTGGCCAAAATCACTCAAAGTAGCATACACAAAGGTTCACGCTTTATTTTCCAACATCTCATATACATTTTCTTTCTACTTTAAAGCCCACAACCAGTATGAATAACGTCTTTTACCTTTTTGTTGTAAACGTTTAGGCTTAAAATGATTATAACTGACAGTTAAAACCAACAGGAGCCTGTTCATATACACATGAACTGTAATACAGGCAACATCAAAAATAAACGTTTCTAACAGTGCCTTCAATCCACCAAACCCAGCAGACAATTTTTTAAATTTTTTTTTTAACAGCCTTGTCCTGTATAACTCTAAAATTCCTGATCTGTGAAAAAAAAAAATGCTTGGATTTTGAGTTATTTTACAATTGACTTTTTAATGTATATTTTGATTCATTCACTGCTCCAGAGCAGCACAAAATGGTAAAAGGATTTCATCCAGCAATGTAAGCTTTTTCATATGGAATTGTTTAAAAATAATGATGGAGTGAGAATTGAAAGCAAGCTAACCTTAACCTTTGGTAAAATTGGTCAATCTTCTCATTGCATAGAGTCACCAACAATTCTGTGAGGTATCATATACAGTAATTAATCTGGGGTTATCATTTGATGATGAGTGGGTTTTTTTCTGTTTTGTACTGTTGAAAAAGCGAAGATTGAAATCAAGAAATACTCCTTGGCAAAAGGAGCTGTGCTCTCATGTGATACTGTGGAAATAAACATTCTAGTTACTGGAGTGCAGTTCAGTGACGGTTAGCACATTTTGGCTACTGCTGGCTGCAAAGTAAATAATTGAACATCAGAACCTGTGAGGAATACTAAGGAGTTCGCAGACACACAAAGAAAAGTTGGAAAAATGGTGGTCCCAGAGCTGTTAGCTCGCCCTCCTTTTGCAGCCATCCCGGTTCATTCCTCGCTTGCAGCCAGGTTCACATGCCAGCACGAGCTGGAACTGTACAGCAGGAATCTGCATAAGGACAGAGCTGGCAAGGGCAGGTGGTGGCTCAGGAAGTGTCTCTGCTGACTGCGTTCAAACACACTCACTTAAAGACCACAGAGGTCCTTGGGCACAGCTTCCAGGCATAGGAAAAGGAAAGTAATGCCATAAATTGTTGCACAGCATAGCCCCACCCAAAACAAAGCTGTAGTATTTTTTGTGCTTTTTTTTCCTTCTTTGTGGAATAAATGTTAGGGTCATTATGAGTGTAACAAACCAGAGCTGTATGTTTGTGGTTCTTTTGAAGCAGGTAAGTGGCATCAAATCATTATTTTAATAATCTTTTAAATTTACTTTAACTTCTCTTTCAAATGTTATTACATGTATTTTGAGAGAATCCTACGCCAATTGCTTTCTGAAGTGCTGTTGCAGAAAGCGCTCTAGAAGTGGCTGACCACTAACTGGCAGAGTTGTACTGGAGATCTGGTGGTGACTGGTGGTAATGGAGTCACTTGTGTAACAACGCAGGTACTGGAAAACGGGCACAGCTGCCTTGCTTTTGTTCTTACTGTGTCTTACCTAAAGATCTGATAGCTGCTTTCAAAGATTTGTGAAGTAATTATGCAGTCTCTTGGGGTTTTTGTACAGCATAGCTATTGCTGAAGTACCACCCGGATGTTAATCCTTGAGGTAGCAGCAGAGGATGCTGTACTTAAAAGCTTTTTCAGTAGCATTGGACATTCACGGTTTGTAAACAGAAATAACTTGGAAAGAAATGGTCCCCATAAATGCAAATTTCAGATAAGATCGTTCCTTACATGTATGATCTAACTGATAAAAAGCAGAAGTGATTCATCTGAGCAACTGCTTTCTGAAGGTAAAGATGTGAGCAAACAGTGATGGAGGCAGATGAGTGATAGTAGAGTGAGTTGTGTACAACCCAAATACTGTGCTATCCTATTCATCTGCACTCAGGGCTGCGAGAAGATCCCTCAAAGGCTGTGCAGGGATACTTCATATCCTGAGTGCTATAATAACCTTCCTGAGCCTCCTAAATCTCCCCCTCTTCACCTGCAGAATGTCAGCCTCCTTGCAGGAGCTATGCACACCCTGTCCCCACCCAGCTGCTGAGTGGTCACTGCTCGGGGTCACGACAGGAGTCAGGTTGCCAAAACTTGGTAGTTGCTGAATTAATGGTTTGGTTGCTCCATTGAAAACGAGTGTCTGTACCATAAAAAGTAGGATTAGTCAGTCTACCTGCGGTCTGTGTTAGAAGGTTCACTGGAGCAGAGCAATGTGTGGAACACAGTGATGCAAGGTGCTTCTAATGCAGGTACTGAGAAGATCATTTAGAGCCGTTCTAGTAAAGGAAGAGCTCCTTACTGATTCTGATCAACAGAAATATTCTGAGCCCCTTGAGTGTCCAGTCTTTTCTGTATTCAACGGAGGTCTTCAAAGTTACGGATTGTTTTGGAAAGTGGTTCTTGTTTCCACAGCTTTCACATTTCCTTTGCTTTTAGCTGTTATGAAAGGGGAAGATACTCTCATCTAATTTTCCTTTTATAACACTTCCTCATGTCACCTTTCATACTTTCCTTCAATTATAAAAAAATAAGATACAGAATCAATATTTGTAGTCTCCTTTGATATTGACACTTTTTTTTTTTAATTTTAAAATGGAAACATAGTAGATGAGGTAAAGACCAGATCTTGATGTACCGTATTTTCAGTGTTACTGCTCACTGTACCTTAATATTTTAGTGTTTCCTTTGATTGCCAGTATAGACCAAATGTATTTCCATAATGAAGTTCAGAGGATTTAAATGATGGGTTTCAATTGGAACACAGAGTATCTAAAACTTGTTGAATTATTTTGTGTGTTTTATTTTGTATTTGCCTGCCTTCTACACATTGTTTATGTTCTAGAGCAATGAAAATCTTAGCCTTCCTTAGTAGTGACTATCCTGCATCATCTTCTGGGTGATTAATAATGTGAAAAACCAGGAGCAGTACAAATCATAAAGGGATTATGAAGGTTTGAATGCGAGAAGGGAAAGGGCTTCCTGAGTTACTTGCTTCTCTGTCCTGATATTCTACACAGCCAAAAACCTTCTCCGTTATTTTACGTGCATACCCAAAAGATACCAAAGAAACTTGGCACAAGTTCCGCTGGTTTGTCTCAAGCATTTCATATTTATTTGTGCTTTGCTACCGTACAGTCTCCCGTAATAACATCTGACTGAAATCAGTAGTGTGTTTTTCTAACTGCTCAACCACTTCATTCTTAAATTCCTGCAGAACTATTTGATTAAGATCATCTGGTCCTGGTAAAGTATTTTGCTACTTAGGTAGGCAGTTTGTTCCAGTGCCTGCAGCCCATCACTGAGGCAGTGAGAGGCTCCAGTGAGTTCTCCCACCTCTGCTGGCTGCTATTGCGAGAAAGAAGGATGGGTGTAGGCTGCTGACCTGAGACAGAGCTTGCATGGAGTCCTGAAGTGCCCTCAGGCTTCCAACTTTAAAGCTGTCATACTTACACGTGGTCTTGCACTGGTATCGTGAACCCGTTTTGGGAGCAAAGACACCAGTATATTGAGAAAGATATTTAAAGATACAGCTACACTGCAGTTAAAGAGATCATGAGACGGTGCCCAGATTATTGAAAGTATTTTCTGGAAGTGTTGTGGTTTCTTGACACATTAGACATCCGTTTTTTTCAGTTTTAACAGTTTACTCTTTTTCTACCATTTGGCTGATTAGAAGTACTGCGTCCTGGGCCAGTGTTCTCACTGTGTGCTGGTCTCCTCCTCAGCCGGTTTAATGTTTCTTTGACAGATCTTGGAACATATTTGACAATACGCATCAGGACCCCACAGGACTAACAGCAGTTCTTCAGTCTACGGATCTGGTTGGAGTCTTGCATATGCTGTACTGTGTTCTTTTCCACGGGACAATTTCAGATCCAAACACAGCGAGTCCTAAAGACAGCTATGCAGCGAACACAATCCAGGTTGCCATTCAGAGTTTACGTTTCTTCAATAGTTTTGCTGTTCTTGATCTGCCTGCCTTTCAGGTAACAGATGTTTTAAAACTTTTCCTTAGTGTGAAAATGTTAATTATTGCATATACTTTTGGACTAAGTTTTGTTTTTAATATCTTAGTTATTGAAGGAACTTTAATGATTAACTCTTCAGATTTTCTTCATGTATAAGTTTGGTACTGTTGTTATTTCTACCATGTAGCTATGGCTAATGAATTTAACTCAAAAGTGAAAATTACAATACGTGAGATGCTGAATCCAATCCATTACTTCTTCTATTCAAAAAACCTCACTTTTAGCGTAGTACTTTTTATATTTAACGAGCCCTAGAAATGTAAAAAAAAATCCTGGTCAGAAGCACAAAATAACACTTTTTCTAATGTGAAAGGACTTGCTTATGTTATAACCACCGTTTACATTTGTCAGTGCTTTCAGTGGCCACTTGCATTAAGATTGTACGACTGAACCTGAAAATCACTTGATAGCAATTTTTTTTTATCCAAGTAACATTTTATTGACCAAAAACTGGAAATTTAACTGTTCATAATTTTTATTCACCAAAAAAAAAATCAAAAAAGATCATCTTTGGAGTCTTGAGAAGGTAAATCTTTTCTTACCACCTTCTATGAACAGATTTCTAGTGTGAATGGATCATTTTGCCATACTAATAAAATACAAGTACTAGTATATTTCTCAGATACACTGGCAAAGCTGTTGTGTTGTTAATATAAAGCACCTGTCAAAAAGCATTGCTTTGTGGAACACGTTGAGCAGCGTCAATCTCACACAGTTCATCAGAATAGGTTTCTGTTTCATTGAATGTGTAATTTGTATGTAAGTGGTACCATGCACTCCATCTGAAGTGCATTAAACTCGGCAAGAGCTTTGCATGAGTAAAGAATTTAGCATAAGGTATAAGTCTCCTTCAGTTGTATTTCTTGACTTTGATTTTTAGTAAATGTAGTATCTCTGATAACAGCAACAAGCAATTTGTGTGTAGCAACATTCATCTGTATAGGTAGAGCTGCAGGATTCAGTCCAGTCAGAGTTTTTTTACGGGGCATGGAAACAGTATATTGATTGGAGTTTCGTGAAAAACACACACGGTTAACTCCCGTTTCTTTCTGTAAATCAAGGTGTATTGAAGTAGTTCTCTTCTACAGCTCGCTCAGTAGCTCGTGCTTTAAGACTGGGTGCGTGTTTGTTGCTGTAGCTAGTACAGAGAGTAAGGCTTGGACTGGGACGGTTACAGCTTGCAGGGAGGCTGTAGCAGACAGCGTCGGCTGAAGGGCGCTCTCACTGACATCTCAAGAAACAACTATTCATTTTTAAAGCATAAGCTTCCACTCGCGCAGTCTGTATTTATCCCTCTACCAACTACTGTTATATCTGAGTATAACAAACCATTAGCATTAATTCCCAAATCACATCATCTGCATTAGTTCGTTCTGCATAAAACGGCGTGAGATAGTAATTGCTGCATAAAGGCTGGTAGAAAACTAACCAGTGTGAATTATTTCATTCAGTTCATCAATGCAGGACTCTGCTCAGGAAATATCCACTTAGCTGTCTTGCTGAATTGTAAGCATAATATTGTTTGTGATGTGGGTTCTCAGGAGCTCTCCCTTTCAGTGTGTTAATGTGATTTGTTTCTGTAACGTTCAAAACCCAACATCCACCTGAGGCAGTTTGCTGTCCATTCTGACCTTGTGGACTGTAGCAGGCTGGCAGACAGCAGCAGGGAAAAGCGCAGTTTATGTACTGTGCGATCATTATCTCTAAGGAATAGTTTTATCACGTAATAGTAGGACTATAGAATAGGGCGTTTTGATTAACAGAAGAGGTCTGGTATTCTAGAGTTTGTATTAGCACAGATGGCTCGTGGGTATATATTTCATTTAATTTGACAGTCTAAACAATTGAAAGATGGTAGTGAGAAACAACACAGGATCCTGAGCTGATATTAATTCTGGCTAAAAAGGAAGCATAGTTTCCTTGAAAAATTAGTTTAACTTTTATACACAAACTCAAGTGCCCTTTGACCTGTTGTTATCAGGGAAGGTTAAAGCCAGAGTGCTGGGTCACAGCATGCGTGGACAGCACTAATTAAATAAGGGTGGACCTAAGAACATGGCATTTACATGATACAAAACAGTAAATGGTGTCTATATTGTGTGTTAAATTTTGAAAATAAACTAACTTGCCAGAACACTTGAGGTTCAAGATGGAAGCAGAGCTGAGTCTGTTTTAATTGTCAAGAATTTTACTTTTGCTGGGTAGATTTGCAGGCTGCTAAAATGAAACTATACTACAGACTGGATTTATGTATATGTACTTGACACAGGCTGCAAGGTATAAAATCAAGAAAACTCTCAAATGCAAGAGATTTTCTCACAGGCCTGCGTTGCTGTTCCGTTAGAGTTAGCAGACTGTCGTGCTCATTCCTTGTGCTTTAGTTTTCCCCTTTGACCTTGTGTCGTTCTGTCTGTTTGACATGTTTATTAAATAGAGGCTGTAGGCTGCGCAGATAAAATCTAATTCTCAATCTCCACGTTACAGCAATTTGCCTACTTTTAAAAAGCATCTCAAGAAGCTTTGCAGCTGAGTGTTCTCTCCTTTTGGATGTTTCTAACTTTTTTTATGTTTGAAAAGTCATTATTTGTTATTAATCTTTGTATTCCATTCAGAGCATGAGTTATTAATGAGAAGTGCATTTTGCTCTTTTGCAGAAATGAAGATGGTTGGTTTCTTTTGCTTACTACTAAGAGATATTATTAGCATTACGTTTTCCTGGAACATGTAATGTATGTCAAATGAAATGGTCAGCCTAATGCTACACTGAATGTCAACTAAGCAGAATAAAATTTTTTTCCTGTGTCCCTTTAAATTTTGAATTTACTCTTATTTTTGTGGCTTTTAATGTTATAGTCTAGTTGTAAACCGTAAGTTACTGAAGGAAGAGAGCTGATTTGTCCTCCAAAGTCATCACAACAAAGAACATAGTCTATACTTTGAAAAAAAAAAAAAAAAGAAAAAAAAAAGAGTACAATTGATGTATATGTAATTCACACAATTTCTGTAACATACTGCTAGACTGTAATTTCTGTTTCTTGACTTTTTTTTCAGTCTATTGTGGGTGCAGAAGGACTGTCCCTTGCGTTCCGGCATATTATCAGCTCTCTGCTGTGGTACTGTTCCCAGCATACATGTGAAGGATTGCTACACGAAGTCATTATTTGTGTGGGCTATTTTACTGTAAACAACACAGATAATCAGGTAAGGCAAATGGAAAATGGGATCAGAAGTTATCAAGTGCACATTTAGTCATGGATCCCTCACAAAAACTAATCCCCTCAACATTGTTTTTGAAGCACTTAGGATTCCTATGAGCACAAGTATATGCGTTTTCAAAAGAGAAGCTGATGTTGCATCTTAACACAAAGACATTAATTTTATGTGGCCATAAGCAATCTCCCTGTTCTTATGCAGACAATGATGCTGACATTGCATGGATTTTAACTAGCCTTGCTTGCTGCCAAGATATACTTAGCAACTGACATTTTTGGTTCCAAGTTCACTTCATATCAACTCAATCAGACGGCTGCAGTACCCAGGTAAACCCTCTTAAAGCCAACTAAGCTGGTCTGCCATGAAGACTTGTCCTCAGATGCCAATGTAGCCATCTCCCTGGTAGACAGAGCGCTCATTTAAGTTTAAGCCATTCTTTTCCTTGAATCTTTTTAGTAGTAAACCAAATACTCTGTCGAACAAACAGTGGAAATTCCCGTCTAGCTCCCTTGATTGTTGTCCACTTTTGTCAGTGGACTCTGTGACCTATCATACTAGCTTATAAAATAACCCGGACACAAAACTTCAAAACTATTTCAAATATTTTAGTCTTTAAAATCTCAGAGTTTCCTCGGGTTGTATGTAGCATCTCAGGGTGTGTTGGGCAGGGTGGAAGTTGACACTAGCTCTTTGGTTTTGAGTATGCGACCCTGGTTGTGGATGTGTAGAAACTGCATTGTGGTGCCTACATCTTTGGTATGATTGAGATTAATGCTGTATTTTGTGAAGTTACTCATTTTGTTCTCTCTCCATACCTGTAACACCTGGTTCCTGGTTTTGTTGAACTTTTGGGGTAGGAGTTCAGGATGAGGAGCTTAGTGCACTCAGTTAAGCTGAAGAGAGAAGGAAGAAGTGTTACAACTTGTCAGCAAAGGTTTAGAGGAAAGCTGTCCAATAACATCCTTACAGTTCTGGACTGTATTTGGAACTTTGTAATACCTTAAAGCTGACAATGCTGTCAGAAATATTATCTAATTATATAATGTAATTATAAAGTAATGTTTCTGTGGCTTTGGCCACAGACAGAGGGAGGATCCTGTGCAACCAAATCCCACTCAGGATCTGGAGCTGACTGGGCAATGCTTTTTAATGCGGTCGTTTTGACAATCCATGCGATATTGCTGCCATTTTCTGGTTCCCAGTGCTACACAACGGGTCGTGCTGGCATCCAGAAGTGCCAGCAAACAATGTTGTCTTTTCTCTGCAGTTAAAAAATTTCTTTTCTGGCACACAAGTATAAACAGATGTGATTCATTGCATGGAGGACTTCCAACTCTAAACGTGCCAGGAATAGCACAGAAGAGGGATTTCCTACCAGTGATGTCGGTTATAGCAGTCTGTAGTGCCTGTCACTGTTCAGCACTCGTGCCCTGGGGCGAAGGTCCAGCCATGGCAAGCAGGCACCGTGCCACGGCAGCAGCTGGCTATGGTGGCTGCCGGCAGGCAGTCAAGAGACTAAGTGCCTGCAAAATGCGTTTGTCTGTGGGCACGCTTCCCAGCTAGCGATTGTGCAGTGTCCTGGAGTCCTCAGTGCGTGCACTTGGGTTTGAGGTCGTGTGCCATCACCAATCTACCCCCAGACTGAGTTCATTTTCAAGATTAAAAGGTAGCTTCTGCCACTCTGAGAGACAGGTTTAGATCTTTGATGTGTTAGTACTTTTCATACACCGAAAGCAGTCTTTTACAATCATTTGCTGTGGTGGTACTATCTCAAGAGATACCATGACATACTTAACTTTTATTTAATTTCTCAAATTCCTATTTGATAAGCTTTTAACTGAGAAGGCATTTTTGTTTGGATTTAAAAAAAAAAATTGAAAAACTGAAGCATTGCTCACACAGGTACTTGCAAAACGTGAGGAAGGTTTTTTAATAAAAGGAAGTATTTTTCCCTTTACTACTAGGCAAAGCAGGAAGACCTGCTAACGATTGTTGCTGTTGTGTTGTGACTTCCCATAAAGATACGATGCCTTTGATGAATGGGGAAGTGCTTTCTATTCATTCAGTTATGGTTTAATTTTTTATTACGTTTTGAGCTTCCAGTTTTTTCTTTCATTGTTGATCATCTGCAGAGTCCTACTAAAAATAAAAAATTAATCTCACAGTGAAAGCTTTCAAATAGTAGGCTTGAGCTCCAGGAAGGAACTGCGTAATAAAAATAGCCCAGTCTTGAACTGGGAAAACAAATCTCCATAGAGCCCAAGAGCTCTTTTTATTTGATATTTGAGCAAACTTTAAAAGTCAGTAATTGACTTATTTCAAAGCCAACCTGCATTATTCTCACAGTCAAATGTACATTTGTTTTTAAATGTTTGTAATTTAAGTAACTTTTTTTCCTCTCAATTTCTGTTCCTTATTACAAACATTTGTATATTTTCATTCCTTTCAATTCTCAAAAAATAGAACAAATAGTTATTTGGAGGTTTTGGTGTGCCTTTTCTTATTTCTTTGTCTGCCCACATGATCGGATAAATACCCAAAACAGTGTACTGGAATAAAGAAAATATGACATTAATTATTAAAAAAAAATTGTAGTTTCTCAGTTCAGAGAATAGATAGATTTCTAAAAAGGAAATTTTATAGCCTGTCAACCTCAACATTGACCTTCTGTAGTAGCACTGTGATTTAAGTAAGTGAATTATTACCACTATGCAGTCAAAATAATAAAAGGGCAATTTCCTAAATATTTTACATTCATAGAAGAAAATCTTCCAAGAGCATCATATGCCAATCATTTAATGTAATATAGGTTTGTCTGATTTTATTACACTATCTGTAAAGCTCTTTACATTTAGTGGAGTGGCAAATTAAAAAGGGAAGTTCTTTTCTCATGTTATCTTTGAGATTCCTGTTTCACTGCAGTTTCCAGGAGCCCCCAGTAAGAGGAGGGCCTCACCGTGTGTCCTGCTCACCCGCAGAGACAGGGGCTGGGGTCCCAGTTAGCATTTTCACTACGGCTGGCTTTTGGGCCAGGCTCAAGTGATTCTGTCGAGGAGTGATGAGGACAATGGATTCCTAAGGAACACATTCCGAAGTGTTTTGATAGTGCTTACTGTGTTTATTTTAAAAAGACACTGATTTTGCTGACTCTGCCCACATATAATATATTAGTAATATTCTTTTCCTTTTTTCATATTTTGTTTTAACATTCATAAAGCTTTTTCAGGGCAGCTGCTGTCAGTAAAGAAATAAATCAGTTATGAAAGTAAAAATTTCAAAAAGCAAAGAGTGTTTCTTTAATATTTTAAGCACTTTAACATCGTTAGGCAAGCCTAAACTGCACTGTCTGTTTTGTATCGGCACATGAACTTTTGTTTACTATAGAGTTAGACAGCCTGCGTTTCACGAGACGGATTCTGTAATCACGCCATAGCGCAGCGCAGCTTTATTAGGCATCTGCTTTGCATGAACAATGATCAAGGAAACAGATTCTCTGTTTGGCCACCATTTAATCTACTAACATAGGAAAACAGGTCCCATGGTACTAAGGACAGACACGTAAAACTGAACTGCGTAGTAAAAATAATGTCCAGTCTTTCAGTAAGCCAACCATACTATATCAGACTATAAGATTACGGTTTCTAATTAAAATGTTCTTGTTAATTAAAAATATCCTTCTATTTCATTACATTTTTATTCCCTTTCATTGTTTGATTTAATTATTATAATGAATATAATTAGCATGTGCTGTCAAATCAGTTCATTTGCATATTATATTGGATAATTGAATGTGGTCCATAATTAAATTAACATGAATGACAGATGATTTGGCTTCTTTCACATTGCTGTTTTGGGAATAGAAATCTTTCCATATTCATTGCAATTAGTGAATATTTTTCGTATGAAAAGTCATCACGAATCAGATCCTCGAACTCAGGATCTTGCTTGACAGGCTCCAAAAGAAGTTGCATTGTTCATTTGTATTGCTATGCATTTATTTAAATAAAAATAGCTTTTGTTCTTTCAGTCTTTGACACACAGTGTATTTGGAGTGCTCTAGAAGAATCTTGCTAGCTGTTGGGATTTGTAGGGTGCCAAACTGTATACTTCTAACTTGTCAAACTAAAACATATTATTCCTAGATTGCAAAACAAAATCTCAGTGAAAGAGCTAGGGAAAAGTGTATGCAGCTTTTAAAACCTTAGAGTTTGTAGACAGAAGTAAAAGCTTCTCTTAAAATAACCAAGGCAATTAGAAAAATGTGGATACACAAACCATGGGTCCTTGAAGAAGGGATTTCATCAAAATTTGTCTTCCAGTTGCGTAAGTCTAACTTACTTCTGTGTCACTCCAAACCTTTTCTCCCTGGACTCTTGTGTCCGTAAGAACGGTACATTATTCTTATTGTAAACTTATAAATACTTGAAGTGTTAATATCTCATAATCCATATGTTGAAAATAGAAGCACATGGAATTAGATGTAATAGTATTGTTCACTTACTAGAAATTTATCCTTCCTCCATAGATGTGGAAAATTTATTGCAAAACCTGTTTCAGGCATACCAGGTATCTCCAGTTAAAGGAATAAGCAACAGTAAGATTACAGGATATTTGAGGAGAGGAATTTCTCCTGTCTCTAAAAATATAAAAGGTCACCCAGCAGTATCACAGGTATAAATATCATGTTCAGAGAAATTCAAATCCTGTATGGTAGGCACAGTTCTGAAAGGATCATGAAATTTATGACTCATTGCCAGCACAAAAGAAGCACGGTAGATAGTCTCCAAGAAGGGCTTCATCCCGAGATTGTCTTTTCCCTTTTTTTTTGTTAAATGATTGGCTTATAGTTATATTTTCTTACTTTTTAGCATTTTTTTCACACGGCAAGTCTTGCTTCTGTCATAAAATAGCAGTACGCTTCATTCCACAGTAAGTGTGTATCACATACATATTTACATATATATATATATGTATGTATATACGTGACATATCCCGACTACGGTTACAAGTGCTGCTAGGTTGTAAGGGACACTTACAAAGTGGCTTTAGCGTAAGTTACCTTCTGTAGGGAAATTATTTTGTGCATTTGGCAGTGTTAGTGCATATTGAGTTTCAATATGTGGCCAGTTTCCTCTAGTGTTAGTGTGAAGAAAGAGAAATGCTTTTAAAATGGAAAAATTATGAAAATCAGAAGTTGGCAGGAAAAGCTGGAAGAATGGTTACAATGGTAGAGTTTCCATGTGGGTTGTTTACTAGAGGCCATCATTAAACTTCCGTTATTTATGTTGCTTTTGGGGCTATGGAGTGACTGGAATAATTTTGATCTGGTAGGTGGAGTTTTTGAAAATACAACACAAGAGTAAAGATGTAGGAATTGGTAATTACCATATAGTTAATGTCCACATTTGTTAAGTAAATAATATCTGAAATTATTTAATTCTGATTTTGTTAGTTTCTTTTCAGAAGAAGGATTTTTAGGAGTATGGATTTAATGTTGAGGTTGTGGGTTTAGTTCTTTAAACCTTTAAAAAAAAAAAAAGTAAAACCCTTTAAAGCTTTGCAGGTTTGAATGAAAAATATGCCTGGTAAATGTTGTGGAATAGCTGATTTTGGCGAGTGATTGATTCATGTGAAGTTGTAGTCTTGACTTACCATTTAGGAGCACTTCAGCTTGTGAACAGAAAATCCCCTAAGGATTAAACTTACCAAGTTAAAATGGAATAAATTAAAACAGATCTGTAATGTATGCTTTTTCTCTATCAGCCTTACATGCTCAGACCACATAAATTCACTTAAGTGAACCGATGTCTTCACAAAAGTTGGCATTCCTATCTAGGCAGTTGGTGAAAAGTGGAGATGCCTCTTAGGTAATTTGTCAGACACCTTTGTTGTTATTTGAGCTTACTGATGAACTTTTTCTTTTTTAAGAATGATCTATGACAAAGCAAATAAAATACGGCACAAGCATGTGGGACTGCATATTTCATGCATCACATTTTAATTGTATTTCTAACATTCAAAAATGCAACCCATAATTTTTTTAAATTATTTTTGAGGGGATATGGGGAAGGTAATTGAATATGAACAAAGACTTAACATGAAATCAAGTGTCTTTAGTTTCAGTTCATGGCTTGCTGATTCCTGTAGGAAAGGAAGAGAGGGTCTATAGGAATTAATATGAGAAATGAACGCACTTGGATTTATCTTACTGCCTTATTTTTAAACTGTAAACACAAAAGAGTAAACTTAGCTCCCAATGTCATAAAAGCCAGTATTTTCAATAACCTTAAAATACAGTCCATAGCTAAAGCTTAGCGATGAAGAGAGAGAGAGCAATCGGCTAATGCCGCCTCCAGAGAGCAACGTTCTAATCGTATTCCTGGGTCAGGAATAAAGAGAGTTTGGTGGTCTCAGCCTAATCCCCAGTGGACCTTTGTCTGCATCGAAAAAACACCACAGAGTTTGGCATAATCCCGCTTAATAAGCAGTTTCTCAGCTGAGACCTGGGCCTAGAACTGTATGGGTTTGGCCGGTGGAGATCCGTTGGCGGAGATGAACGCAGAAGCTTGCACAACGCCTGCCTTCACTCTGTCTCCTTCCCACCCAGCCTGTTGGTCTCTCCTTTTCATAAGAATTAAATTTCACACAGAAATTTAAAACAAAGTCTAAAGCCTGCAAATATTTAATCAGGCCTTGTGAGCTATTGTCTGTCTCGCCTCATGTGTGAGGGAACTCCCTGTACTTCTCCCATAAACTATAAGTTTTCCAAGTCTCTGCAGACCCACAGTGACTGTCCCCGGCATCGCTGGCCCCACGCGGAGAGGACGCCAGCCTGCTCTGTGTTCACAGCTTTGGGCTTGGGCAGCTGACAGTTGTTCTGAGCACTTGGATGCTGCTCTAAGGGTGGGAGCTTGCAAGAGGCCCAAAAAAGTCTCCCAAATCCATTTCATCGTCTTCAGCTCAAGTAACACTTGATTGAAGTGATACCGAACATAAAGAAAAAATAAAATGCGTTAAATCTCGCAGGGTGAGTACTATGGAAAATCTTGCTCTCCCCTTAGTGATGGGTAAATCGTAGCACATTTTTCATGGCAAAAAAGTACATTTTCTTGCTGTCTGTCTGAAGCTTTTCCTCAGCCAGCTCTGTAACATATCCAGTGGCTCACTGTTTCATGGTCTTTTTGGTTGATGATCAGATGTTTTCGCAAACCCTTTACATTTATTGTGGAAGACAGAAGACAAAATGTACTAGTAATAAAAATTCTTACTTGCAAGTAGGGTTTTGGAGCATGACAGAAAATGCTGACTTTTGAAGAGAGAGAATGCTTGGAGAGAGACAAAGATTTTTCTGTGTTTTAGACTGGGATATTTTAATTATTCACACCTTCTGGGGATTTTGACCCAAACTAGCTGTTTTCAAGGATGATGGCAGAAACCTCTGCCAATTGTCTGTTTGAACTTCTGTTGGCTAAGGTCTTGTTTCTTCTCTAGCCTTTAAATCTTCATTCACATTGATTTGAGTTTCACCCATGCAAATGCGTAGAGAATCATGCCCCAAACAGCAGCTGAAAGTTACAAGTGGTGCATCATCAAAGTTGAAGATGTTCTCTGAATGTGAAGATGATTCTTCAAAAATAGCTCAGGGCTGCAAGGGCTAATTCTGACCATTTCAGTGTTCAAAATAATACCTAAGGATTTGGTATACCTATTATTCTATTTGAGACATGGCACGATGGGTTTTTTATTTGAGCATACAGAATATGTGTCTTTCTCAGGATGTTTGGTGTATACTCTCCTCTGAATAAAAATTATTAGGCCAACACTTAAATATGTAAATCTCCTGTTACATTATTTTTGAAACTATGAAGCTTACCATTTTCTAGAAAGCAGTGGTACCCTTCAGCTTAACAGGTTACTTAAGTGTATGATTAACATCAAGTGTGAGAGCAATCTAGATTTCCCACTAGCATCGCTTTAGATAAACATTTTTTACGTCTTTACTTGCGTCACTGTGCTTGTATTTGCCATTGTCCTAAATGCTCACATGACTTAGGATGATGACACAAAAATGCTGAGATATTTTTTTCTGTTATGTATACGCCAAGCGCCACCGAATCTATGTGCTTAAACCATAGAGTTAGCTCTAAAAGGATGATGTGGTTTATAGGAACACTAATGTTATTTCTGAACTTTGCTGTCTTCTCTCTGATAGCTTGTATGTGGTGTTAAGAAAATAATCGCTGGAATTTTTCAAATAGACAATTTTTTTTATTTTTTTTTTAATTTGAATGTAGCATTCTACAGCTTTTTTTTTTTTTTTCATGGAAATGGTGCTCTGGTTCCTGATAACTATTAGGAGGAATTTAGAACATTCTTTGCTCAGAGCCTTGCCAGTAGTGGAGTTTGCAAAATGGAAGGAAAAGAGCTTGACCTTAAAACAGAAGAAGAGCCTAAGTGGTGACATATTCTGCTGATTAAATACTAGCAGTATGCCATCTGTTTATATAGAAGCAAAGAAATAATGCAGATCTAACTTTGAAGAGAAACGCTGCACTACTAATATAAAGACTTATTTCTTTTACCAAGCTATAAATAACCTGACATCAAACAAGAGGATTTAACTGTGTGATGGAATACTCCGTAGTTACACAGATTAGATGCACAGCATTTCAGCTCCTGTTCAATAAAGTTATTAGTTGTTTGTACAAATCAGAATTGACATTTATAGAAATGAGAAATAAATAGAGAAGAAACATTAATAGTTCCCATACCAACAGTACAGTTTTAAGACCCAAATGTTTATAATGGCCATGTTCAAGTTTGGAACTGTAGGTCACGCAAGACAGTGGAAAAGGCAGGGAGTGCCCCTTAGAGAACCATTAGCTTTTTAGTCTGAGTTGTAATAAGAAAATTGCAACTGAACATGAAATACACTGTAGCAGAAGAGCACAGTCAAGTAGAATAGCACATTTTAATGCTTTGTTTTGTAAAAATAAAAGGAAATTCTATTGAGAAGGATATTTTTCTGGAAAGTTAATTCATCTCACTGTATTCGTCTCTAGGTACCTATGGAATACGCCATTTCATTAGTAGTTTTTTCTCTCCAAGAGCTGAGGAAGGTTTTCCTCCAGGAAGTTTTAAATTTTACAGAGTTATAATTCAACTCAATTCTCCTGTATCCACTTCATGTTAGTATGATTTTGTCTTTTCATTTGATAAAAGAGCTACGACTTCTAATACTTGGTCTAAATGACTGACAGCCACCAGCCTGACCGTAGAGGACTAAGAACACAACACTGTTGTGTGAAGTTAGTCATGTGAGAGCGGTGCATTTAGATGACTTGTAAGGTTTTGTTCAGGTCTTGACATTTGGGATTTTTTGTGGCTACAGATTTCAGTGCTCTCCTTGGGAATCTTTCTCCTTTCTCTGCTATCTTTAAGCAGCAAGAAGCAATTTTTCCTTTCTTCTGTGGATGAAAGAAACTGCTAGGCTACAGAAAGCCCCCGTAAGTCACCTTTTTCCTGCTGCGGTGTTTCCAAGCAAGCATCCCTCTGTTACTGGGGAGACCTGGCAGCATATGTGCAGTTCCAGGTGCTCAGATGGCAGCCAAGAGTTGCTGGACATCGTCTCTACGTTGTTAGGTGGACATCCCACTATCCCTGCAGGTCTAACTTCTGGTGGCTGGCTGTGCCCTCGCAGTGCCATTGATGCCAACAATGCATTTGCTCCTGAAGTTTCTGCATTTTTATGTTGCATATTTTAACAGCATAAACTGTGACATAATGTTAAAATAAACAAAAGACATAGAAGTAATAGGCAAACAATGTGATCAAGTTAACAACTAACGACACTCATTTTTAAAATCTTCTGATGTTTTTGTGTTGTTGATTTCTGGGAGGCAATGTGAGCTGGCAAGCAGAATAACCTAGTGGCTGCTAGGAGAGCTGTGGGACAGGATCCAGGCTGCTGTCAGATTTTCTGTTACTTGTCACGTGGAAAGCACACCTGACACCTTTGTGTGCAAAAGTTGTTACTGGTGACTTCGGTAAGTGTATCATTGCCCTAATGGTAGCGGGACAAGTCTCCCAAAAATGAAACAAAAATGATGGAAGTACATGTCGGTGTTCCCAAGTTAGCCTGGGGCTGAGGGCTTTGTGTGTATACCCTGTAGGTCCCCAAGGACCAGCACTGGCTGTGTCCCCCACCCTGGACTTAAAGGGTGCTGGAACAATGGATTATTGTTGGCAGCGTTGCTTGCTGCGCCAAAATGGATGTGGCAAATATCTCATAGCAAACGCACCATCTTGTTCAGCAACTTTCTTTGATGGCTAGGGAAGCTGCTTTGAGCAGTTAAAACCATACCCTGCTGTGGGCTTGGTAACATGTCCACTGTCTTCAGTAAATGATAAGAATTGATTCATAATGTTACAATTCTCTGGTCTAGCACAGTTTAGTTCGTTGAGAACCTGGCTTTCTGAATCAGTTGAATACTCACTTCTCAGTCCTTTGTTTTGCCTTTGCACAAAGAACTTGCTGCTGGCTTTCTGTTCCTCCTGACCAGAAAATTAATTAGCCTCTTTGAAAGATAATTCCAGTGTTTTTATGGTATGAATGGACAGAAATAACTGACATGAATCATGCCTTTCCAGAGCTGCAAATGTCCGAGTGAAACAAAAAAAAAATAAATCCATCAGTAGAACTAGACTAAATATTGCTCTAAAAATCAGCACGTCCGCTCTGCAGTAATCCTGGACTAACCTTGGGTAGTACACAAGAGTGAAAAAGTTCTTGGTCTGAGACTGAACCTTTTTTTTTGTTACTTGTAATAAAGTATCTGACAATATTTAACATACATGAATAGAACCATTGAAAATGAAATTCTGATCTTAATTTTCTTTAAATCTCTGGAACGTTGCAGGCAAAGTTTTAAATTTAATTAGTTTCTCTTTTTTTTAAAATGCTTTGTATATGCAAAATGTGTGCAGTTACAACTTGGAAATAGAAATTTAGATTGTCACCAAAAGTGCTACTTCATAGTTTAAAAAAATGTAAATCTTTACAAGGCAATTTGATTGAACTACTGGTTCTTGAAAAATTAGTAGCATGAATCTACATTACATGTCTAATTAGGACATGAATATATGGATGATACGAGTATATGAATTATCAGTTCAGTTTGGCTAATATCGGTTCAGTATTTTACATACAGTCATTATTCAGCTTTCTGGCTGACATTTTAGTTCTCTCAACTGTTTATTACTTACGAGATGCTTATAAACTCAGTTACCTGATACGAAGATACAGTGTCAAAGACTAGAGGATTCTTATTTTAATTTTCTTGTAAAATTAGGCATTGACTTGGTAAGATTTTACTTCTGATTTGACATGTAACTGCTGATATAATACATTCTGTGTCATTGCTGTATCATTCAAAAGATCTGGATCCTATTAGTTGTTAAGATTTTATTACCTTGCTTTGACAAAAATTTGTACATGTGCATTTAAAAGTAATTGTATTTTTCATTTGTGATAAAAGGAATATAGAGAAAGATTAAATGAAAGACAAATATCTGTATATACAGTATGCAAACAGAATTAGGAGATTCACCAAAACATCTTTCCCTCGCTAGTTCTCACATGAAGGTTGCTCCTGTGTATGCCAGTGGTTATGCCCCTGCCCTTGCAAGCAAGGAGTCACATGTTTATGATTCTCATTCCTGCAGCATCATCAGAAAGTCATTTTGGGGCCCTTGGAGCTTCACAGACAAATTTAATGAGCTGCAATATTCCCTTTGCTACCCAGAGGAAAATCGTACCCAAGCTATTTGGGTTCATATGGTTTAGTAGTTCCCTAGCAAAGGCCTCCAGTTCTGGGAAGATCTCCTTAGCAAGGTGCCAGGAAGCACTGGCAGGAGAGGAAGGCTGCTGGAGCTGTCCTGGCAGGAATACAAGGGCAACCCGCAGAGTCCGGGATGGAATATCCTTCCAGCAGTCACCTCAAGTCTGCAGCCAGACACCCCACCTACATGAGAGGGGAAGCCTTAACTCCCAGCAAAATGATGAGTTCCCCTCACAGCTTTATTACTGTTCCATACCACAAGGAGCTTTTAGGTTTTTTGATTGATTGTCCTTTTTTAGTGCTCAAGTGCTGTGTGGCATATTGCTGGCTTTTGTCGTTGTAGTCTGTTTTGAAAGACTGACTTTTATACCGCTGCAGACTTTCACAGCTAGAGGAATTGCAGCAAATGGCCAAGCAATATACTATATAGTGAATATTGGCCCAAGTAAACCTGAGGGGAAAACGGGTTCCATCTAGAGACTAGAAATCGTGAATCACGCTTTCCTAAGTGATAAACTTCAGAAATACCAGTACAGTGGATCAGGGTGGTTATTGCACTTGAGAGTGCAGAGTGCACTTTCCAAAGAGTCACACGGGAGCATGGGTTGCCTGGCAGGGCAGAAGAGAGTGCCTGACCCCCTGGCTGTTGGAGGTTCAGTGAATTAGCGAGACCTGCAGAAGGCTATAAACTGGTGGGAGTGACAGAAGATAACGGATAGGCAACCTTGAGAGGTGTTGCTCAGTAAAAAGTTCCCGCAGGTTGTCACATCAGTCATGGTGCTGGACAGTCGGCTAGTGCGCGTTCTGTCGGCGCAGTGTACATGGTATAGGAAAGCTGGAAATTCAGGCAGAGACCAAGCAGGGGAAATTGTGTTCTTAAAGGTTCTTCTAGGCTGAGCAGGTACATTTTCTCTGGAATTTATTTAAGTTAAGCATAGGCAAAACCAATAAAGTTGTATGAATATCTATAAATGTTGGAGCAAGCAAATTTTTTTAATTAAATACAGCAAACATTAATGTAATTTGCTGGCTATGAATAAAAAAAAAATAAAATGTAGCTTGTACTAATTTGACAGGTCTTGATTCAGAAAAAGAAAACCACAAGCAAATACTAATGAAACCTGGGCACATACCTGAAGTTAGGCAGGTGCTTGAATACTTGGCTGTACAGAAACACAGTGATTTAATTAGGGTCTTGTTACATTTGACAAGCATATCTGACTTTCAGGCTGGAGAGAGAGCAACAAGAAAAGCTAATTCTAGCTAAATGTGTCTGGATTCCAGTATGTGCAAGCTTTCTGCACTGGATTTCAGTAAGGAGTTTGTATCTCATATTGGAACATTTTGTAACAGGAGTGTTCCAGGCCTGCAAAACTCACTGGGATCGTTCAGCCAAGTGACTGTTTAAAAGAAAAAGAAAATAAAAATTAAAAAAAAAACCACTCCAGAGAAGTCATTTTCCACCAGAAAGGAGTCATAGGCAAGGTTTTCATTTGTTTTGTTCATTGTTCATCTGCTAAGTCAAGTACTGGACTTCACTTTCTCCACCAGTTGACAGTGAAACAGGGAATATGTGCTCTGCTAGAGGCTTATTTGTTTGCGTTTTTTTCCAGTAAGGGGTGACTCATGATATTTTTTTTTTTTCAGAGTACATAATGTAGTGTATCAGGTTTAGTAGCTGCATTAGTACAATGAGCTGAAATCATTAAATTGAATCCACATGTGATAAATATCAGATCAAAACAATCAGCAGCCCTTGTATATACCTTCCTATCTTTAAAGTTGATAACATCATGGTAGTAAAAGTGTTGAAACGAAAAAGATAACAAAATAATAATTCCGTGAAAGCTGTTTGGGTAACTGCACTGTTAGTTTGGCAAGAGTTCACTAATTATCCATGGCATTTTTAGAACAGATAAAGGAAACGAAGCATGGAATGAAAAATGAAAAGTCCCAAAAACTTCATTTCCTCTGCCTGTTCATCAAGTGTACAGTGGCCATTAAAAAGAAACCAAGTGTTCGGTTATTCTGTCCTAGATGAGAAATACCAATTGTAGTTATTTTAGTACAGTTACGATTGATTTTAAGTACTTTTCTGATTGTGGAATTTACCATAGAAAAGCATAGATTTCTATAATAACCACTCTGGTTAATTTAAAATTGAAACCGTAATCACAAACCCGAAAGGCACCCACTTGCTTAATCGATAGTTAAGTTTAGAATCAACCAAATGCTTCCGTGATATTTTCCTAAAAGCAATGTCTGAATGCATGCTTAATTGTCATGTATTTGTCTGTCTTTTAAAAATTCCTCCTGTCTTTAAGGCCGTTAAGACATTTCCACCAGTATTTTGAAAGGTTTTCAATGCCTTTTTGGCTAGTGGACTGAAAAAAATGCAAACTATTGCTTTGTTGCTCTTGTTTTTAAACTGAACTGCATTATCAACTGAGAGTGTGCTCTGAAGGTATTGTTAAAAGTGCTTTGAAAACTTGTAAATCCCTGTAATTTATGTTCTTCTGGTCTCAACTGCTTCTTTCTGTCCTTCTGGTTTTAATTTGAATGCAGTCTTGTCTGGGTGTGTACCTGTAAAATTGTGTTTTTCCAAGTACAATTTACAGTCGTGACCCTAAGTTTTACAGTGTTCTAACCTTATAGGAGCTTCCTCCTATGCCCAAAAGCCAACTTTGGGTCAGACAGCTCTTTCATATTGTAATTGTCTAATCGAGGTTACTTGGAACAGATCAGATTTGGGCATTTTTTAGTTTATTGCAAAGACTTTATAAGAATATCAAGTAAATGGGAAAGGTTCCTTTGCAGGAGGCCAGTAATAGCATTGCCTTATTTCTTCAGATGTACACAGTTGTAAACTTAGCCTGCTTCATGACAGCAGTCCCATTTATCTAAACAATTCTCCTTTTAGAGTCAATGGCACTGATAGAAACTGAGATAAGAAATACAGATGGGAGGATCTCTGTGAGTCTCTACTGACTGAAACTCCTTGCTGTGCGGCTTACAATCACCTTTTCTTTTTGGTGCCTGAGAATGCGTGGCAGACGTCTACCCTGAAACAGAGTCCTCTCGAATTTTCAGAGAGTGCTCTGGTAAAGGATGATGGAGCTTCAGGAAGGTTTTTACAGTCCTGGTGATCTCTCTCTTGATTATTTTCCCCTAAAGACATGCTTACTGTGTTTAAATGGCAGGGGCTGGGGGTTTTTGTTTCATAGTTGTAACTTACAATAGTCCCTTTGCTATTATTCTTTGTCTTCGAATGAGGGTATTACACGATCTATTTTATTGTAATCTTCAGATTAATCCTCTTCTCATTTACTTACTGTCTTCTTGGGTGATACAGGAAAAAGAAGTTTCACAGCCTGACATTCTTCGTGTTCTTCTGCAATAAAAATGATACTTGCACGCTGAAACGGATGTTATTTGGACTAGATGTTATAAGCTTTATTTTTAGTATTTACTCCTCAGCCATGCTCATTTTTTTAGCATGACTTCAGCACCCTTGGTGGTTAACAGGAAGACAGGAACAGACAGATGATGTGTTTTAATTTTGTTACATTTGTATTTTCAGATCATTGTACAATCTGGCCGTCACCCCACGGTGCTGCAGAAACTATGCCAGTTGCCTTTCCAGTATTTCAGTGAACCTCGTTTAATCAAAGTGCTCTTCCCTTCGCTAATAGCTGCTTGTTACAATAACCCTCAGAACAAGATCATCCTGGAGCAGGAGATGAGTTGTGTTTTACTCGCCACGTTCATTCAGGTAGCTATTGCAGTAATGTAACAGCGGTGTGCAGGATAACTGCAATGGTTTTTCTCGCCTTTGCTGTGTATATGGAAATTATTTGACTTAAGTAAAATAAGTAAACAGCATTGAAGTACTTTAAGATTCTTTGCAGCTCTTTTCAAACCACAGATTATGCCTGTACTTGAGGGATCTTGTAACACTGAAAGGTTACCGAGTAGTTCAGGTTCTCGCTATCACATGCAGAATCCCATTTTCATTAAAGTTATTGGACGTGCTAGGAACATTTGATGTAGATCCTGCTATTACAAGACAATTCTTAAAATATTTATTTTTAAAAACTACTGCACATATAGCATATCTGAAATCTATAATCTGTTTACATACAGATGTACAGTTGTATACTGTGTACAGTAGATTTAGAGAGAACTGTACAGAAGTGTATATATTTTATGAAGAAAATACACAGAACACATGTTACCGGTCTAATCGTGCAGCCTTCATTTTTGACAGTAAGCCACTGAGGTCATTACGAATACTGTTTTGAGTAAGGATTTACAGCATTTTTGTTCCCTTTCTCTAAATCTATAGGCTGCACTTTATGTATCGGATTTTATGCATGCCTTATGTTTTCCATACATTTTATTGACTATTTCCAAATGAATACATGCAGTTTTCGTAAACACGCTACTATTAAAAAAATACTATGCATTTAGGAGTCTGGTAACTGTATCAGTCACCTGAAAGTTACTATTGTTGATACAGAAATGTTACTCAAACTCCTTTTCCTCACGCTTCACAACTGCTGGAAGGCTAGGCTACAGGGATTTGGGAGAGAAGGCACAAGAACTAAATATTTACTAATGTCTCAGCACAACATCAAACTTCTGAGTGCAACTACTTTTTATTCTTTTTAATACTAAAACAATTGCATAGCAGTTTAAAAAAAGTTTGGAACTTGGTATTAGAAGAATTTGCCATGTAGTTATGAACTTGTAGTTAAATACAAAGCTATAATTCATCTTTTACTTTCTTATAGGGAAACTACAGATTTCAGTGTAGAAGTTGCAGTGACAAAAAATAATTTAAGCATTATGCATAAATGCAGCAAGTTTAGTTTGTTTGCCAAGTTCATGTAGTAGTTTTGCAGGCTTTTAAAAAAGGTGTGAGGGTAACATATGGAAGATCTTGTGTGCTGTAAAGTGTCATGTCTTTGCTGGCTTTGCTGGTACTTCAGTATTTTACCCATTTTTAAATCTAATCCCAAATTGCACATGCACATACATACACACAGAGAACGATTCTAAAAGGAACCAAGGAATGCTCAGATACCACACGCACCGAAGAGACTTTCCTCTGTACTTTTATTTCAACTCGCTGCTGTTTGTCAAGCAAATCTCCCATTTGCTTCAGTGGAGGGTTTGGGAAGGACTGTAAAACATTTCCCTGTGACTAGAAAATGAGATTCTTCCTGTGCCAGGGAATGCAAAAAGAAGTCCCGTTTGCACAAAAGTTTGGTGGTGTGTGGAATATAACACTTAAATACAGTGTGTTAAATGTAAATAAGAGGAAAGTGATTGCTGGATTTTACAACAACCCGCGTTATTCCTCCCTACCAACAGATTTACTTCTGTCGTCTGAAGTTTGCATCGTCCTTTTTATTTTTGTTGCTCCTGTTTCTAGATGTGATGAAATAATTAAGAAACATTTAGGAGTATCTGTGATTTGCTAAATTGTATTTCTTATGCCAAATAATGCCGTCTCTGCTCAGTGAATACTCGAACAAAAGATAGGATCCTAAAAGCCTGCTCTGTTCTGGGGCAGCTGACTTGCGTAATCCTGTGGTGTTCCGAGCGAAGTTGGTGGGTGTCCTCGCTGACTCCGGAGGACGCAGCATCCTGTCTGATAGCAGCAGGGATCGCACATCGCGTTGGGCACTCAGGTTAACTGCCACCTCAGCTGGTAACGCAGCTGGCTGCAGCGCTGGCCAGAGTTAAATCACCTCTGCGGAAGAACTTCACTTACTTTCAGGAGACCAGAACCTCACCGGGAAGGACGGCCGATGAAATTGGGATAATTCAAGAATTTTGTAAGAGTGTATTTGGAGTCAGGAGCACAAATCTAGAACACCATTTGTTTTAAAGAAACACAGCTATAGAAAATATTCCCTTAAATTAAAAGTCATGATAATAACTATTTCCTAAGAAGATATTAAAACCTTGATTTTTTTGTTGTGTATTAAAGTATATTTTTTTCAGAAAAGGTATAAATAAAGGTGTAAAAATCCACTATATATTATAGAATTTAAGTGCTGGCAGTATTCTGTTGTGATATGCAGCAAACAAGCCACAGTTTGTTAATTTACAGATTTCATAAAGTATTAGTATTTTTGAGTGACCGTGAAGACTTAAAAATGTTGCTTGAATTCCTCAGATGTAAGATCTGAAAGCCTGATACTGGATTGTTTTTTTTTTTCCCCCGTAGGATTTTGCACAGAGTTCAGGCCAAATGGATAATCAGTTATCTCAGCAGAAGGGTATGTCTCCAATGAAATGTAACAGAGTAGCAACTGGCTAACAAAATGTGTAGATACTGTATTTTACTGTGATTTAATTTTTTTTTTTAATCTGCATCACGATGAAAGAAATATATAGTAAATTGCAAAATGATTTTACAGTTTGGGGATAAGCTCTCTAGCCTACATTCTGACTTCAACATACGTGTCTTCCAGTCTGCTGCTCATCGTATCAGGAATTCAGACTGTTAATCTTTATTAAATGCTATGTGGTATCGGGTCTTAAAATGGGATACTGTACGTGGACATACTTAATTAGTTGTCACAAAGGCTGCCTTCAAAAGTTTTAGGTTGCAGAAGCCATGCAGCCATGCCAATACACCCAGGGAGCCAAAAATCAGTAAAATACCGTCCTGTAATTATCCTGTAAAGTTTGTCGGTTTGCAGAAGAGTTGAGGGGTTTTTTCCCTCAGTTGTTGTAAATATTGTGTAAAATGCAGTTAACCTCTTTAGGCTAAACATTTGAAAGATTCTCAGCTAAGACGGCTATTACTTGTTAACAAGTCTGAAATTCAAGTGTGTTGATGGGAATCTGGTCTTCAGTCACCCGTATTTTGCATAAAGTACATTGTTCGCACCGTCACTTCTCCCTAGGAGCAAGCAGAAATCCAGCACCCTTCTGCTAAACATTTGGCTGAAGATGAGCAGTTCTGAGTCTGAAACATAAGCTTTGTGTCTTAAAATAAATTATAAAATTAATATTAATTTATTATACCTCTTAATCTGAAGCAGCCTTGTGCAGTGTCTGCAGCACAAACTTTCCAGGATTTTGTTTGTGTGAGAATCTGCTCGAGAAACATCTAAAATCCAAGAGGAAAACTTCTTTTTATTTTCACTATTCAAACTGGATGAACAAAGATGACTGTGGTGACATCTGAGTGTGATTTCTAAAAGTTCCCCAGTTGCAAAAAAAAAAAAAAAAAAAAAAAAAAAAAAAAAAAAAAAAAAAAAAAAAAAGCTGATTTAATAATAGTATAAGCAGGATTATCCATTATATCACTTGCATGTGAAGGACAGTGTCCCCAGAAAACAAATGGGAACAATAGCGCTGCTCAGAATAAAACTTGAGAGCGCAAACTTCATTGTTGGGTGCTGCGCTGCAACACGCTGCTCGCGGGGTCGGACCTCGCAAACCTGCGCAGGCGTGTGGGGTTCCTGTTCACGTCACCGGCAGTACTCGTAGGAGTAAAAGCTGCTTTTGTAATCATGCTGTGAGCTTTGGGGAAATCGGGGAGCAAAACTCCTCCACAGCCCTTCGTGGAAAAAGAAGCTGCTAACTAAGCAGGGAGAGCAGCGCCATCGAGGCTGCACCAAACTCGGACGAGGCTGAATTGGTCCCTGGTGGGTCTGAGAACGTGAAATGTGTGAAGATGTGTAATGTTCCGATGTATAAAGCAGACAGCCTGATCCAAAAGCTTAAAAACATAAGCCTTTTGCTCATCAGAGCCCTCTGCCTCCATTTTTAAAGCCAAACCTCAGTGTCCAGAGCTCTACAGAAGTGTCACCCCACGGTTTGAGAAGTTTTTGGTGGGAGGGGGGGAGTAAATGAAGTATCTCGAATTCACCGTGCACTCATTATTCTTGTTTTATTGCCATCTTATCTTAAGAGAGAATAACTTGGTAATTCTATGTTCTGTCTTCAACAGAAAAGTTTTTCAGTTCTCAAGATTATCTTGAGCTGTCCAACCGATTCCCCCGCCAGTCCTGGGAAGAAGCTCGACAGTTCTTCTTGAAGAAATAAGTGTTGTATTTGGTTTTAAAATCCCTAACATTGTCATGCTGACCGGTTCCTGCTGACTACCTTCTTCAAAAGGCTGTTCTGAAAAGTTTTTGATACTCTAAATACTTACGCTGTAGATAAATAATTTGCACTATTTATATCTTAAGTACTGTAGATACTTTAAAGTTCTGTTTTGTAATTTTGATAATTTGAGTTTATTTCATTCGCATATCCTCTGTCATTATCTGGGTATTCCCTACCCTGTGGTGTGGTGGTACTTGCATTGCAGAACTGTTGAAATAAGATTGCAAATAGAGAAAATATGTTCTATATATCTTGTAATAAAATAACTTATTCTGTCTGTAGCGTCACTTCTGCGTTACAAATGTTGGTGTTTGAATTACCATAAGCAACACAAGGCTCAGAGAGAGAAAAAAAAAATACTTCTAAGATCTCTTTCTGGTTAATCGAGAGTCTAAAGAATTTCTCAGATTTGGCTCTGAGGAAAGCTCGTTAATAATTTGGTGGCAGTGTGGGCTAAGTCACGTCATACGGATTTTTTTAAACCACACGCATTTTTAACGTTTCGATAAGACTTTAATGTTCTCCTAACAGTGACGGTTCCATGAAGCAAAATTAAAACCTAAAAACGGCTCCGTGTCTCCGCAAGATTTATTTTCCGCGCCTCTCGCCGAAGGCCCCGGCGGCGGCGGCGGCCCTGGGCGCGGGCGGGGGGCGGCCCGGGCCCGCGCCGCGGGAGCGCCGCTTCCTCAGGGAAGGCGCCGGCGGAGCCGCACCGATCGCGGGCCGCAGGCGGCTCGCGGCCGCGGGGACCGGGGCCGTGTCCCCCCCACCCACCCTCCGCTCTCCGCGGCCCCCTCGCCGGCCCCAGCGGCGGGGCCCGGCCAGCACCTGAGGCGGCGGCGGCGGCGATGCCGGCCCGCCAGGCCGTGCGGCCCGCGCTGCCTGAGGGGAGGCCGCCGCGCTGCCTGAGGCGGGAGCGGGGGCTGCGCGGGGACTCGGGTCCCTCGGCCGCCTCCGCGGGGCCGGTTTTAGGAGAGCGCGGGAAGCTGAAACCCGACCCGGCCGGAGCCAGGTAACTGCGCGGGCCCCGCGGCGGGGTTAGGGGAGGGGGGGCGGGAGACCCCCTTCTCACCTGTCCCCGGGCCTTGGGGGCCGCCCGCCCTGGCTGAGGCGGCCTCTCCGGCTGGCGCGGCCCCGGCAGCCCGGGCTCCCCCTAAGCCCCGACGGCAGCTGCGGGTCTGACGGTGGAGGGGGGGGCGGTGGTTCCCGCACACCGGACTCCTCAGCCCCTCAGGGGTGGTGGTGCCGTCCCCACCCCGGCGCCTCGCAGCCCGGGAGGGTGAGGTAGGGCCCAGCTCCCTCCGCCGCTCCCCGGGGATGGGGACGTGGCGGCGGCCCGCCGTGGTTTAAGGCGGCCCGGGCCTGCCGTCCCCCCGGGAGCCGGCCCTCAGCGCCTTGCCGCCCGAGTAACGGAGCGGGAGCCGGGGCGGCCCCCGCCGCGCCCCAGGTGATGCCAGAGGCAGATAAGGAGCCGCCGCCTGCGTCTCGACGGTGGGGTGAATGCGCGGGACGGCTCGACTCGCCGCCGCCGTCGCACCGGGGGAGCCCCGCGGCCGAGCCCCCCGCCGCCCGCAGCGAGCCGGCTCCGCACCGCGACAGGTGCGGGCACGACCCGGCCGAGCCCCGGGGGCTGCTCCGAAAGGGAAACCTGCGCTCCGCCTCCCCGGGCTATAAATAAGCGGCCCCGGTCGGGAAAGCCGATTAGCGCGGTGCGGGGAGGCCGTGCCCGCAAAGCCGGGGCTGCGCCCGGCCCGCACCCCAACCCGCGCCCCGCACCCCAGCCCGGCCGGCACCGCGGCTCCGCGCACGGGGAGCCCCGCCGCCGCCCTCCCGCCTCCTTTTTTTGTTTGTTTTCGTTTCAATACTTTCCTTTTCTTTTTTTTTCTCTTTTTTTTTTTTTATTAAGTCCAAAATATTTAATCCCACTATTCAACCGCTGACTTTGACAATAAATAACAATAACTTACTTTTGTTCGTTAAAGGCTCAAACAATCCGTCCTCCGTCCGGTGATAACTTAGCATTATTAGTACTGGTTTTCCCGTTAAAAAGTCTCGGTTCCGTGTCCCGTTTTTCCAGCGATCGTGCGGGGCCGGGCGCCGCGGCCCGGGAGAGGCATCGGCGTGAGATGAGGCTGGACGGCGCGGCTCCGCGGAGGGGGGGCCAGGCCGGCTCCGCGGCCGCGGGAAGGCGCGCACGCCGGGGGAGTCTCTCCCCCTTTCGTATATATATTTTTTTTCTCTCTCTTTTCCCTTCCAAAAAGGGAAGAAAAGCCGTCCCCGGCGCAAGCGGCGGGCGAGGCAGCCTGTCACCGTGCCGGGCTCCAGCGGGGAAATCCGCGTTTCTTTGGGGAAAAGAAACATCGAAATCCGCAGGGGAAAAAAAAAAAAAAACCCCAAAACAACGAAATAACCAGGACGGGGGCTCTCTCTCCGGTCTGGTGAAGGCAGCGAGGATCCCGGTGCTTTTTTGGCCGTCAGTAAGATATTTTTTGTTTGTTTTTAAATAAGAATAATTAAAAAACAAAGGCGTTTGTCCGGCGCTCTGGGAGCGGCCCGGGGCCGGGTGTCTCATGCAGGGAGCGCAGGCATGCGGAAGTCCCGCGGCGGCGGGCGGCCGGGCCGCCTCACGTCTCGGCCGGGCTGGGCACCATGCTGTTGGGGGTGTCGGGGAGCTGGGAGGACAGCGAGGTCACGTCGCTGCCGGAGGACGTGCCCAAGGAGCCGGACTCGGAGAAGGAGACCTGGGGGAGCAGCGCTGGTGAGGGCCCGGCGCGGTGTC